>JAHUTJ010050772.1:0-17896 GCA_036250325.1 Characodon lateralis
TCGGTAATCCCTTGTCCTTCACCAATTTATGACCTTGCACTTTCTATGCTTCACTCCCTATGCTTTTTACTCCCCTGTCTTCTATCTGCACATTCCAGTTACACACATAGATAGTTTATATTCTACAGAATAAAGGATGGACGGAGGACTCAGACAGTAGCGATAGCGAGAGCTACTTTTCTGACGTCAGCCAAATGTCTGCCACACAAACTAGTAGTGCAGAGCCAAGATACCCTGCGGAGTTGTTTCTCACTTTTATGCAGCAAATAAAAGGCCTGAGAGGGGTGAAGATTGAGAGTTTTTTCCCTGATTTAAGAACTTTTTATTTTTCAGCTAGTTACCATATTAGGCACAAAGATGAAGTGGATTTTACAGAACAACAGGTTTTTAGGCTGAAAAAGATGATGAGTAAAGTTAGAAAGCAATTCTGAATAAAAGTGAAATGCATAAGCACTTAAGCACTTATATTTTTTATAGTCTGTTGGTTTGTTTCTTTTAGCTTCTTACCCAATATGGACTCTTTTAAAATAGCTTCTTTGAATCTTAATGGGGCTAGGGAAGCTGTGAAACGTGTTTTGATTTACCAGACAGCAGATCAAAAGAAAATTTTTATTTACAAGAAACTCATAGCGACCCTTTAAATGAGGTAGAATGGCATAAAGAATCGAAAGGAGAAGTTGTTATGAGCCATGGCACCTCCCAACCCCTGCACTCTGGTTTCCCCCAAACTCTTTTGAAATCAAGCACATTATTCAACTTCGGTGTCTTTTAGTCAAGGCATGTTTTGATCATTTTAGCGTGGTTTTCATTAACATTTATGCTCCTATTTCCAGTGCAGAGAAGAAGCATTTTTACAACAAATTGGGGAGAAGGTGAGGAATTGTGGGGATGAGAACTATGTTTTTATAGGAGGGGATTTTAATTGCACCGAGAATGAGATTTTAGACCGTAATCACGCAGAGCTCTGGCAGCTCAGCATCTGGCAGCTCAGCGCGTTCTACGGCAGCTGGTTGCGTCTCATGGCCTGGTGGACGTATGGTGGAGGATGCATGCCTACTCCAGGCAATATATGTGGTCCCATATGAAAGACAATCGCATTTCGTTGGCTCGTCTTGGCCAATTTTATTGCTTTAAACATCATTTTAACGTGTTTAAATCGTGCCAGATTTTACCTGTGGGTTTTACAGATCACTCATTGGTTTTAGGTGATGTTTTTATTAAAAACATTTTACCTAAAAGCGCTTACTGGCATTTTAACTCAGTTTTAACTCATGACAAGAGTTTTAAGGAAAAGAAAAAAAGAGTTATTTTTGGACTGGTTTTTGACGTAGAAGAGGCAAGTTTACTTGTCTGCATCAGTGGTGGGACTATGGTAAAGTTCAGATAAAACTGCTGTGTCAGCAGCACACCCTCAATGTTACTCGTGACATTGCCGGGTCTATTAGAGATCTGGAGATGAATATAGTGGAACTGGAACATCTTAGCGAAGCCACGGGAAAATGAGAGCACTTAGAAGCTCTCAGATCTAAAAAGGTGCTAGAAAACCTGATGGAAAACAAGGTGCAAGGCGCATTGGTCAGGTCCTGTTTCCAAACCATCAAGGAAATGGATGCACCGTCCAGCTTATTCTTTAATTTGGAGAGGAAAAGTGGTCAGAGGAAACTGATCCACTCCTTGGTGTCAGACACAGCGCAGCGACTGAGTGAACCGGGGCAGATCAGGAAGAGGGCTGTGGAGTTCTATTCTCCGTTGTTTCGGAGTGAATATAAGAGGAGCGAAGAGCTATCGAGGTAATTCTATGATGAACTCCCCAGAATCTCTGAGGAGATGAGATCACAGCTGGAGCGCCCTCTGGGGCTGCAGGAACTCCACACAGCCCTCCTGAGTATGCAGGGCCAAAAGGCCCTTGGACTCGATGGGTTCACCGTCGAGTTCTATAAAGCATACTGGGAGATTGTGGCAAAAGATCTACTGGAGGTATACAATGAGAGTCTGGCCTCAGGTTTGCTCCCACTGTCGTGCCGCAGAGCGGTCGTTGCCCAACTCCCGAAGAAGGGCAACTTACAAGATATAAAGAACTGGCGTCCTGTGTCCCTCCTTTGCACGGATTATAAGATCCTCTCCAAAGCCCTGGCGAACAGGATGAGAGGAGTGATGGAGCAGGTCATCCATAGGGACCAGACCTATTGCGTCCCCAGTAGGTCCATGGTAGATAATATCTACCTAATTCGGGATGTTTTGGAAGTCTCCAGTTCATTGGGTTTAAAAGCAACTTTGGTCGCATTAGATCAAGAAAAGGCTTTTGACCGCATTGAGCACAACTTCCTCTGGCAAACCATGGAGAGATTCGGGTTCGGCGCTGGCTTCATTGCCAATATCCAGGTATTGTACAGTAACATTGAGAGTGTGCTGAAAATCAATGGTAGTCTGCGTGCTCATTTTAGAGTGTGTAGAGGCATCCGACAGGGCTGTGCGCTCTCGGAGATGCTCTACGCGCTCTCCCTGGAACCCCTCCTCCAGAAAATTCGTTCGTGTGTTAATGGTTTTGTTTTACCTGGTTTTAACAGCAATGTAGTTTTATCTGCATATGCCGATGATGTTGTGGTTTTTTTGAATGATCAAAAAGATGTAACTACATTATGTGAAGTTGTTGACAAGTTCTCTGTTTTATTGGCAGCCAAGGTGAACTGGACAAAAAGTGAGACCCTTGCTGTAGGTGGGCGACCTGAAGGGCTTCCAGTTCTCCCCGAAAACCTCCAATAGAGAATGGATGGTATTAAGTATCTTGGTATTTATTTAGGGGACAAGGCCACTGTGGAAAAAACTGGGAAACTGTTGAACAGAGAGTGAGGAGCAAGCTAGAAAAGTGGAAATGGCTTCACTCCCACATGTCCTACAGAGGCAGAATCCTGGTTTTGAATAACTTGGTTGCATCACAGTTGTGGCATAAACTGTCTGTTTTAGATCCGCCACCCGACCTGCTGGTAAAAATCCAGTCTCTGATGGTGGACTTTTTGGAGCGGTCTACATTGGGTGCCGCAGTCTGTTTTGTTTTTACCGAGAGAGGAGGGGGGACAGGGCCTCATCCACCTGGCCAGTAAGATGGCCTCGTTCTGCATTTGTTTTTACAGAAGTATTTACTAGGGTCTCCAGATCTTGTGTGGAGGGACGTGGCCAGCTGCATTTTTAGACGTGTTAATGGTCTGGGGCTGGATGCAGCTCTGTTTTTGACCGATTTTAGGTTTTTACAGTTAAAAGGGCTGCCTCGTTTTTATCAGCGCGTTTTTAAATCGTATGGTTTTTTTAAACTGCGCAGGTCAAAAACGCATAATTCTCTGCATTGGCTTTTAGTAGAACTGATAATCCATGGACCGAGACTGGACGTCAGTGGGAGTACAGTCTTTGGCCTGTCAGAGGTTCTGAAGAGGTCCAAGACAGTGACCGTAGGAAAGCTGGTGGCGGTAGCGGGACCGGACTCCGCTGACACCGAGTAAGAGAGTTCCATGCAAAAGATCCGGTCCGCCAGGATGGTTCGGCATTTCCTGGATCTGCTAAAAGACAAGATGGCAGCCGGGGAAAGGCGCCTTCTGAAGTTGCGCTTCGAGGGGGAACATCTGCCTGAGCCGTTCGACCGATTCCCGAAGGTCTTTTTGGACCCGGACTTTGAGGAAGGCAGCGGTCCCCTGCTGCGCAAGATAGATCCAGAGATGGATTTGTGCACGGCGGGTCAAAAAGAAGTGTACAAACGCTGTCTTAAAATCTTGAATAAAAGAACTCTGTGCACTTGAGCAGTCAGCGTGTGGACAGGAAAATTCAAGGGACAAAAACCGCAGTGGAGGACACTTTATAAATCTCCGATAAGAAAACGAACTGGTGATTTACAGAGGTGGATTCTTCACGGCGCCATTGCGACCAATTCGTTTTTATCAGTCATAAAACCTGGGGTTTTAAATGAGTGTCCTTTTTGCAGTATGTCTGAGAGTGTTTTTCGTGTTTTTATTGAGTGTGCGAGACTGAAAGAGATTTTTCAATTTTTAGCAAGAGTTTTCAGCCTTTACGTGTGTTTTACCAATTTGGTTTTTATTTAGGGTGTTTATTATAGTAAGGCCACCAGTTTTCAGTCTCAGATTTTAAATGTTTTATTGGCAGAAGCGAAAATGGCTATTTATTTATCCTGGAGAGACAAGCTGCAGCCAGGATCTCAACTTGGTGTTGTGGCTCTGTGGAAGTGCAACGTGAAAGCTAGGATAAGGTTGGAATTTTGCTTCCACAGAGCCACCGGGGGCATGGAGGAATTTACAAAACTGTGGGGTGTTAAAAAAGTGCTGTGCACTATTTCTGATGAAGGAGAATTGCACTACAATACTTTGTTAATGTAATTGCTATATTCACTTTTGACATTGTGTGACATGTGTTAATTGAATTGTGTAAATAAATGTTTTGTTAAAAATAAAAAATAAAAATCTTATTATTATTATTATTATTATTAGATTTTTAATCTAATTCTGTTATTTTCCTGGTCATGCTTTAATTTTTGTCTTCTAGTTCATGTTTTGTCAAGTTAGCTTTTTTGAATCCTGTTATGCTTTAGTTTCATGGTTTACTAGTTGTGTTTAAGTTTGTATTCAAGAGTCTCTGTTTTGCTCCAGCCACGTTTTGTTCTCTCCTGTCTTCAATCATCTCATTCGGTTCACCTGCACCTAGTATTCAGTCTCCTCGTTTCACCTGGTTCTTGCTCCATATATACACATCTGTTCTGTTCATTCCTCGCGGAAACATTTTGGATCATCGCTCTTATTTCATGTCTTGTCCTTTTGCTCTTGCCAGCCTGCCCATGTCTGTTTTTGCCATCACCCAGTACGTTTTGTTCATGAAATCATTTCACCTACTATCATGCTGCCTGCTCGTCTGCATTCGGGGTCCGCTACACAAACGCTGACACCTATTTCACCTTCAGAAAGAGTATTTAGTACCAGTGGGAACTTGGTCACATGTCAGTCGGCTTTACTCAAGCCTGATGCTGTTGATGGGCTTGTGTTTTTGCCACCAAATCTCTAGAAACATTGTGTTTGATGTGGTAGTTATTGTTCAGTCATTAACTGGACTTTTGCTTTTGTGAATTAACTTGGTACTGTAGTATTTTACTATTGTATTTTATCTCTTCATCTGTTTTATTGTTTGAAACATAACAGCACAAAAGAGCATGTATTTAATTGGTTTAAAGATTCTCTAACAGCTGTTATGGGACTGTTGTTCAGTAGTTTTACAGTCACTAACGGCTTTTGCTCCTGTGATTTGAAGGTGCTGCAATTTTATATTTCACCATTAAACGTGGTTTATTATTTAAAATGTATAAAAAATATCAATACCTGGTTGATTTAGGTTTAATACTTTTTAATTCAGACATTAAGTTTGTTTTTTATCTAAGACAGGCATCATTCAAAAGATAATGAATAGATGTATAAGTAAGCAAGTAGTGTACATTTTGAAAATAATGATTTGTCTTGTTTTATTTACGTTTTATTTAACAGCATGCTAAACATGATTTATACCTTTCTCACTAATCAGTGGAAAGAACTCTGCTGCTGAAGTCCATTTGCCTCAAGCTTCATCATGTTGTGTGTTCAGATATGGTATGCAGCATACTTTATTTGTAACAAGGGGGAATTTGAACTTCTCTTACTTTTCCACATCTCAAACCAGTCTGCCCTGTCTTTTCTGACCTCTTAAATCAACATGGCATTTTCTTCTACACAACTGCTGCTCCCCGGGACATTTTGCCTTTTTGAGGTACATTTTATTAAACATCACATCATGTCTTTGAAATGCACACCACATAAACCCTAGCTTTTGTATGAGTGTATACTATATCAGCATTACTAGTGTATCAATAGATTCTACATGTTCAGTTACCTGTTGCAGCCTGGCTTAGCTGGAGATCAAACTAAGCGAGCTACAGATTCAGATGGCTAGAAAATAAATGCCAGATTGTTATTTACTTAAAGCCAAATATCTTATGGAAAAACAAGGCAGATATGCAATAGTTCGCTGAGTGTATTCCTGACATATTGGATGTTTTAGCAACCACCTTGTCAAGACCCATTCCCATTGAAAGGACCAAACATCCAAATAGCCATTTTTACACTGAGAGTATCATCCGCCTGCATTCTAAGTAACACAAGCCAAAAAACTTCTCACAAAAAATCATGGAGTGATTTTTAGTAAGAAATGTAGCTCTAAGGTTAAGTCATGTTAAAGTAACAGCTATGAAACATTCTCTGAAGAGTCCAAACAAGTCTGACAAGAGCTATTAGAGTGAGTCTGGTGCCAAAATGACAATAAAGACTTTCCAAACTGTATCCAAGGCTTATGCTGTCCCTCTTGAAGCTCACAGGCTATGACAGTTAGAATTTTTACAGGATCGTTTAATTTGAACATGTATGTTTTCCAGGGAAGCTCATGTGTGTGCATTAATATAAATCTTTCTGTTCTTCCCTGTCAACTTTACAATTTCTTTCCAGGGCTTGGGTTGTTCCCCCTGGGAATAATACAGCCGTTCTTGGTGAGTGACTGACAGCATGGAGTACAGCTGAATCCCCTATCCCAGCATGCTCTGCTCCTCACTGCTCCATCGTCTCATGCTGTGCAGTGTTTTTCAGCTGGTTTTGAATCCCATCTGATCGATCAAATCTGTCAGCCTTCAGCTTCGCATTCAACAGCTATTAGAGGATAAAGACATGGCTGCCTGAAAAACGGGAAACCATGGGTGTTGGGGCTTGGGAGTGTGAGTTTTCTTTTTCCCAGTTTTTACCACCTGAGGTGGTAAGGAGTGGATCCAGTGTTAGGTGTTTCAGATTTGCTGCTGATTGTGTCTGCCAGATGAGGAGTATTTAGGGAGCCAGGTGCCAGTCCTTCGTTGCCTGAGTGTTGTGCCAATGTGGTAAACCTCGAGCCTTAGGTTACCTGATATATATATCGCTTATGCTAAGAAGAATTAACCCTCCTTGTATTCTTGCTTTGCTTCAGTGCTTCTACCTGTGGGTTGCGGACAGATTAAAGGCTACCCCCAGGACTGGAAAACCTAAGGAAACCCTCAAGATCTACAGTTCAACCTTTTGGTTCCTCAAGAATCTGCCTGGCAGCTTGGTTCTAAATACGGTAAACCCTGTGTGTTCAGTAGTATAACAACGGCTGATCAAGGCTTTGTTGACGCTTCCGCACTTGATTCAAAATAACGTGGTTGATCACTTAAGGCTTCAATTACATAGTGCTCGAGCAGGACATCTAATGGTAAGTAAAATCTAGTCCCATCTCAGTCAGAAGACCTATTGAAAACCTGTGTGGTGATTTGAGGAGAAGAGAGTATTAGTAAGGGCGCTCGATGATGTTTAAGGAGTATTTTCCTCACTGTCAGTTCAACTTTATAAAATGTAAGCTTACACCTTTTGGTCCAGTTGTCCTATCCTTATTTCCATTGCTGAAGCAATTTTATTGTTTGCAAAATTGAATAACATCACAGCTGACATTAAACATTGAGCTTGAAATCAATAATCAATTCATCAGCTTGGAGTGTTTGCGTGAGTGTCTGTGTGTTTATTGTCATCTGGTCTGCAGTGTCATGCTAAAGAAGCAATTTCAGCTGCAGAAAGGGGAGATGCGTTTTTCAGCTGTCAAAATCTGCTCAGTGTCAAAACCCCTGTGTGTGTGTGTGTGTGTGTGTGTGTGTGTGTGTGTGTGTGTGTGTGTGTGTGTGTGTGTGTGTGTGTGTGTGTGTGTGTGTGTGTGTGTGTGTGTGTGTGTGTGTGTGTTTTCATGTATGTGTGTGAGAGAGAGTCTGTAGTGCATGTGTGTTTCAGAGTTTGTTTGAGGAAGACAATGCAAGCATATAGTTTGTTTATATGTGTGACTCTTGAGAAGACAGTCAGGGATTCGGAGGTGTCAGGCTGTCAGAGCTTAAACACACCACCATGTCTGTACCTCTATCCTTGTGGGGACCGAATATCACCATATTCTCATGATCACAACCTCAATCTGAAGCAAAATTTCAATCCTACAGAGGTTTAGCCCAAAGTGAGCACCAAAGATTATTTTCAATAAAACTAGTCCTCACAAAGATATATGCACTCTAATGAAAACACACACACTGTTGGTCTAGAGGAGGAAAAACATGCAGAGTGACAGAAAACACATCTGCCGGGAGACAAGCTTGTTTACACCTGGTCTCAGGAGTGTGTGTATGTGTGTTTGTTTATGGCTTGCACAAAAGCTGACATATGGTCCTGCAGATGGTGTTTGACTGTGTGTGTATGCAGTGTGTTGGTCTCATTGTTTTTAAGATGTGTGTATGAGAGTTAAATTCAATCGTACATGTAGACGAAGATGACAGTAGCTGGATTTGATTGCGGTAGCTGTGTGAGTCCATCACTACAGGTGCAAAGTTCAGTCAATTCTAGTAAGTTTAAAACTTGGGAGAAAGGTGTGTGTTTGTGTGTTCTAGCTTTTTTTTTTTTTACAGTGTAAGGCCTATTTTTCCAACATATACTATTGTGAGGACCCACGGCTCCTTATGGGGCCCAGGCTTTAGCCCTCAAGAGGAGCAGATTTTGGATTAGGGGTTAGGTCTATGACTAAGGTGTAAATAGGGTTTAGGTTCGGTCTGAGGTTAGGGTCAGAGTTAGGCCAAAGAAATATATAGAAAATTAATGGAAGTCAATGTAATGTCCTTGTAAAGATAGAAAGACATAAAATGTGTGTGTGTGTGTGTGTGTGTGTGTGTGTGTGTGTGTGTGTGTGTGTGTGTGTGAGTGAATTTATGTGTGTGTGGGTAATACAGCGTAAAGCAGTTGCATTTACATCTGTGTGCACATCCATAAGAGCACCAGTGCAAAGCTTCAGGTCCTGTCATCTGTTTATTGCAGACAGACTTTCGCAAGACCTTCCCATGAGTGACTAACCATGGCCTCATAAAGCATTACGACAAAAACGTAAAGAACAGACCCACTGCTCAGTCTTCTGCATATGTACATCAGTGCTGGGTCACTGCGTACTTTATATGCCTTCTCTCATTCCATAAAGTATGTTACATTAAAAATCTATATTAGGGCTGCCCGGTGGTGCAGTTGGTACCACTGTTGCTTTGCAGCAAGAAGTTTGACTTCTAGCCAGGGGTCTTTCTGCAAGGTTGTGTGTCTCTGTGTTGCCTTGCAATGGACTGGCGACCTGTCAAGGGTGTACCCAGCCTCTCACCCATTAGAAATATATTGATCAAGAAAGAAATGTGTTTAATATTTATTTTGCTTTATAGACTTTGGGAAAAAACATTTCATCTTATAGATAGGACAAGTCACAGGAGAACAAGTAAGAATAAAATGATAAAATGCCTTTGCAGCTGTTCAATCCTCTCAACAGTACCATTACCATCTGACAAAGATTTTAGTTTGCTTTCATTTAGTGATTAACCATTAGTGACAATCTAAAAGCAATTCTGACTGGTGCTTTTTACCTTTATTTATATGTAGTATCACCAAACAGCTACAGTCTAAAAGAAGAGTACTGCATGACAGGGATTTAAGAGGCATTTCAAAAGCTGTAGACTGTCGGAGCGGGAGTGCATAGATGTTATATCAAGCACATGGAGATGCTCTGTCATTTGTGAAAAGCCATAACAAGACACATGTGGCTTTACTGCATCCCAGGCGTGTGCCCCTGTGGTGAACTATGAGTAAAAGCAGATATTTTCTGACACAACGGGACATTCTACCCCACTTTACAGCATTTTGGTTGATTTATAAACATACAGGACACAGGTTGCTAGTCATAGAGCCATGGTGTATATGCAGTTGTCATCTTTTTAGGATGAAAACTGCTTTGAGCCTTACAGAGAAAGAAAGCAACTTGCTTTCTTTAATTTTTTTTTTCAGTATGATTTTATTCTTGTTAAGCATCCATCATTTTCGTTTAAAAGCCTTCAGCCAAGCGCAGCCTACATGATTTACAGTGCTATCAGGTCATTGTAAATCTTTTTTTTATTACTTGACCTTGAGGATGAAATGATAGGCATTAAGGTCAAACATAACAATGGTTTTCACCAGACTCAAGCCCTGACTTGAGTTTCTATATCACTTACAGCTGCCATAGAGAGAAGACAGAGCTTCTTTAGGGGCGTAATTCTTCAAGATAAAAGCTGCTTTTAGTAAAAAGAAATCACTTTGTTTTTGGTGAGATGTTACCATTTCTCACTATATTTTCAATTTCTTGAATATTTTATAACATTTCCAGACAGAATAGTTTCCTGACTCCAAACAGACTGCATTGTCTTTACGTTCTTCTTCATACCGTTGTTTTTTGTATTGTTTGTCAAATTGACACTCTCCCATCATTTCTTTTTTGATCTACAACAGTGTGTGCTTGTCTTTCTCAGCAAATCTAACAAAATACTCAGCATGTTCCAGCCTTTATAATCATCTGTAAAAGCCTTCATACACACTAATATGATTGCTGAGAAGGGATCGTTACCTGTCCAGGATGTATCTTGTCTCTTGCCAAGAGGCTCTTATGAGAGGCTTCAGCCCCTCCCTGGTTAGAATTAGGTAGGTACAAAGCTGTTCTATTAATGCCACAACTTTTTAAAGTGTAACATTTTTCTAATTTTGGTCAGAAAACTGCTGCTAAAATAAAGCGAAAATCATTTTCTTCATCAGCAGGTAATAGTTGTTGTCTGTGACTAAAAGGACTGACTGTTTATATACACTACATTGCAAAAGTACTGTGAGAGGAAGCCAGAGTACCCAGCGAGAACTCACATACATAGGGACACTCCATGCAGAAAGACCCCAAGCTGGCATTCGAAACCAGGTCTGTAGTTACAACTGTACCACCATGCAACTGTACCTAACAACAACAAACTGAGTGATGAAGTGGAGAGAAAATAGTTTTCAACTTGCTTGCAAACAAAAATCTGTCTAACTTAATTAATATATGAAGGATGACAGTCTATAATATAATCTTAGCTTCAGTTACCATTCGTTGCTTTTATAAAGGCTTCAGAGTGTTGTGGTTGCATCATGGGAAGCAGTGAAAGGATTTTCCCAGCAGAATGTCACCAAATATACTGGGAGGGAGAAGCAGGTGATTCGAAATATAAACTAGATTCTTCTGCATCAAACACAAATATTGCAGGTCCTTCCGTTGGCCCGTTCACTTAAAGGTATTATCATCAGTAGTGTTTGTTTTTCATAACTCCTTTTAGGTATTATTTTACTATTTTGGTACAGCAGACTCCAGATTTAACAGTTAAGGTATGAACAAACAGATGTTCTGATAAAACATTGCTGCTTTGTTTAAAACACAGGCTATAAGTTTTAGCAAGATTTGTCTCCGTTGAGATGAAGTTGCTTATTCTATTCTTATTTATGCTGAAATCTTTTCGTTGGCAATAACTAATCTGAAAGAAAAATGGTTCTCCTTGTGGAAGCAATCATATTTTAAGTGTTGGAGACATCTATAGCCCTAGTCCTTTCTTTCTGCATCAACTCAAAGCATTCATGAAATGTTTTAATGCCTTGTTTCTTGTGACTGCAAGATGATGCTATCACCTAAAATATATCACCTGATAGCAGTTGCTTTTAAAATGTTTATCTCAATAATCTGAAGTAATTCTCTTTCTACCTTTACTCCATCTTTGCCCTCCTGTGGTGCCTTCCTTCTTTCCTTCCATCATCCCTCATTTTTTCTTCCCTCCAATCTGCTCCTCCCAGCATGCACATCTTCCACAGATGGCTCCCTTCTCATTCATTCCATGCTCTGCAGGTGGAGAAGATGGAGAGGAAATGGAGTTTCATTGGTGGGAAACAGCATCAAGATAAAGAGATACTGTCTTAGTTTTGACCCATCAAGTTTAAACATGAAGGTTTTACCATAAAACTTTATATAAGAATGGGTTTCGAAGCTATGATAGTCCAACAGGGGTATTTTGGGGTTCATTTCAGAGGTTTCATTTCTGCTGACAGAATAATAAAGGAAATGTTTAAATAGTTGTTGCTTCTCATACCATGGACACTTCCCAAAACACTTGATAAGCAATTCTCACTTTAAATTTCACTGTTTTGTTCTTTGAAACATGGAGTTCTAAAACTGAAATTTTTAATTTTCGCTGAGAAACCCTTTTGAAGCTTACAGACTATTTTTCAAACAAAGTTATGTATTATTATAACTTTCTCTGATGATGTGTAAGATTAATCTCTATCTTATAGTGTCATTTTCCACTTCTAGTTTGTGTTATTTAGTTTGGTTATGTTTGGGTTTCAGTGTTTAGACATCAAAAGTGATTAAGTTGAAATTTCCCATAAAATTTAAAATTTTTCAAAGGTGATATGCTTATCACTAGTTGTGTCTGATCTTTGACCTTATCTAGAAATCAGATTTGGATCTATGAACAAGACTCTTAGGAAGCGTTGATCAATATGTTTCAACCCCTAAATATTTTTTTTTTTAATTCCTGCCTGTCTGGCTTCATTTTTGTTACTATTTTAATACAACTTCTTTGAAAAAAAGACCTAGGCAAATAAATGAACCCTGTGAATATATGTAATTGAAACCTATAGGAAGAAAACAAAACCAGACCTTCACCAGATGACTTGCCCAGTGCACATCTGATAACAATAAACCATTTTCACAGCAGATATGTTTACATGTCTCAGCAGAAAATCCAGTTTTATTAACAATGGCCGCATTCCAGTTATTAAAAGGTCAACGTATACTGTTGTTTTTATTTTTTTTTGCTGTTGTTGCTGTCAGTTTATGTACAAAAGAAATGAGAAATGCAATTACTACCTTTTGGGGACTTTTCTTGTAGAATATAATATGTTACCTTGTGTTTTTTATTTTTTATTGTATTTATTTATCGTTTGTGTGCATGTGCATATGTCTGTTTGTGTCATATTCTTTGTTCTACTGTTAATAATTAGTCCTCACCAGGTTTCTTCTGCCAGAAGAAAAAAATGTTTAAATGTGAATATATGTACAGTTTTGCTCCAAATACCTTGATTGATGCATCAATCATAAACTAAATGTGTAGGCCTATTTTTATTTTTGTTGTGTTGAATCAAGCTAAGTGGAGCTATATTAAGGTCAAAGAATATGTGCAAGATTAACACAAGCTAATTGCTACCTTAAACACTAAAATATCTAACCGTGGATCTTGAAATAATTCTCATGAAGTAAATCATGAATATAGACACTTCATCTCTATATTATATGTCTATTTATTTACATAGATTTGAACACAGCCCAGCAAAGTTGTCTTGCAGACATATTTTTTTGCATTCATCTCTAGCTTTGTTTAATGCTTCTATGTTGTAGCTGCGGACAGTGAGGGAACTAATCACACTAGACTCTCACTGTTATTACGGAGTGAAAATAAATAATATATTTCCACTCCCCTTGCAAACTGAATACGCACTTTCATGGGGATGCATTGGCTGATAGAGCAGCTCATCCTGTCTGTATGAAACCACATGGTTTTCCTTTTGGGTTTTGTGGCTCCATCATTTTTTTTTCTTAAACCAAATGCTGTCATCTTGTTGGAGAACACACCAACATGTTTCCTCCACATGTCTGAAAATGCCTGCTTCTGTTTCTCTCAAGAATACTAACTCCATTCTGTTTAACAAGCATCAACTGGGGAAAATTCAGTCTCATACTGAGGAAAGAACAGAACACACATTGTAATTTAGGTAGTACTTTCAGGCAAAAACCATCTGAGCATAGCTGGACTGAAGATATGTCAGCGAAAAACCTTAGCAACCTATCTTTTGCTGCTTCTTTTATCTGTGGGCCAACAAGTTAACAGTCCAGATGGTTGACAATTCATCTCTGACACCATCCCTCCATCAGTCTCTTCGTCTAACTGATGATCCTGGCTTCTGCTCGTGACACGTTGCTTGATGGAGGCTCCAACTCTCAGCTGCTGCGCAGGCACTTGCTTCATCATGTTCTGCAGACAAATTCACTGATCTCAAACTGTATATGAAAAATATAACACCAACAAAAGAGTAGCCTCATATTTTTAGTCCATTAATTTACATTGTTTAGTTAAAGTAAATCAAAAACCCCATAGTACCAGTGAGAGGAAGCTCACAAACTTGGCCTCATTAACCCCCTGGGCACTAATTAATTGTTGGTCCCAGACTGACCTCTTGTCATTTTCATTATTTCCCCAGATGCCCAGAAAAAAACTGGAGCATTCTCCAGCTGACATGACCCATGTAATTAGTCAGTTCATAATTTAGAAATAACAAACTCATGATAGCTTTGTTTATCCACGCGTCTAACAACAACTATAGAAAAAAAAAACATTTTAATATTCTGATTTTCAGCAGTCAAGAAATATTTGTAGCATTTTCATGTTATCAATATTTTTTTTAAGCTTCAAAAGGGAATTGTTACACAAGCTATATTAATTTAAAATTGTAAAAAACATGCACAAGGAAACGTAGCTGAAAAATACTATATACTTGCTTACTATACAATGTGCTTCCGACATTCAAGTGTGGGCTAATGCTGAATTAGCACTGGAGGAGCTGTACTGCCTGATCAGCAGGAAGATTAACGTGAGTCCGGATTTTGACTGGTGGCTACAACCATGTGGAACTAAAAGCAGTGTTTCCCAAATGTTCCAAATTCATAAACTTCCCAACATGAGGCAAATGTATCCTGAACCAGGTACCTGAAGCATTCAAGGCAGTAGTAGCTCCACATCTGTGCATGTCAGACCACATCCCTCCCGGTCTACAAACCTCTGATCTGCAGGACAAAACCGATCACCAGTACAATACAGGTTTGGACTGAGGAGCCCTCTTCAGCATTATGGGTCTGTTTTGATTACACAGACTGGGGAGTATTCAAAGAGTGCACAGAGGGCTATACTGTACATCTGTGCTATCCTACGTGCAGTTCTCTACTGTCACCATCCTACCCACAAAGACCATCAAGGTTTTCACAAATGAGAAACCTTGAAAGAATAAACAGAAAAATGAAATCTAGCCTTGCAATGAGGAGAATTTTCACAATAATAACCCACAGAAAATGTGGAAATGCCTCGGAAGCATAACAAACTGTAACAAATTGCCTCAAATCATCTATCATTATGCCTGTACCAAAAAGACCAGCTGTATCCTGTCTCAATGATTACTGCCCCGTCACCCTTTCTCCAGTAATTATGAAGTGCTTTGAGAGGATTGTCCTAAAGCACATCAAGAGCACCATCCCTGCCACAGGAGGTCCAGGAAGGCAGAAGATGCTCCTCATACATGTAGAGGCGGTAGAGTGTGTGGACAAAATCAAGTTCTTGGGTATCCTCAAAACATCTGAACTCACCTGCTCGCTGAACTAATCATACCTGGTTAAGAAAGTCCAACAAATGCACTTCTTCCTCAGGAAGCTTCTTGAACTTCTACAGAGCCACAATAGAAGGCATCCTCCGTCTTAGTATAGCAGTGTGGTACGGCAGCTACACAGCCCGAGGAAGAAAGATCTTGGCTTGGGTGGTGAAAACAGCACAGGGGATTGTCCTACATTTGGACTCAGTATCAGTATGTATTGCTGGAGACCCCACCCACCCAGTCAATGGCTGTTTATACTGCTACCTACTGTGAAGTGGTACAGGAGCATAACAAGACACACCACCAGATTAAGAGACAGCTTCTTCTCCTGAGCTGTGAAATCTCACCCCCACACCACACCACCCCAACCGAGCCCCCCACACTCCTACACACTGACAAAACTTTCCCGGAAAGACACACACCTACCATACTCCTGTATTCACACCTGGCTGCAGTCTCCTAATTAGGGTTTCTGGGGATTTGAGGGACTGTCAGACAACCATTTCTCATTTGATGATTAACCCTGATAGTAGAATCAAACCTTCTCCTTTGAACATTTTTATATAACTTTGAGATACTTACCTCTTGGGTCCTCTGAGAGTCCTACGTTAATCTCTGTAAATGTAATTGTGACATAGGAAAAACAATCAATAACCAACATTTTGGGAAAAATACCCATCCCTGTAACCAATAATCTGACCGCACAGTGTGACTACAGACAGTGGATCAGGACACAAAATGATCGACTACTAAAATAAAAAAAAAAACATCCATCTTCTATACTCGCTTCTTCTGTACAGGGTTACAGGGGAGCTGGTGCCTATCTCCAGTAGTCTACGGGCGAGAGGCGGGGTACACCCTCGACAGGTCGCCAGTCCATTGCAGGGCAACACATGGGAGAAACAACCATGCACACACCATTCACACCTAAGGACAATTTTAGAGAGACCAATTAACCTTACAGTCATGTTTTTGGACTGTGGGAGGAAGCCGGAGTACCCGGAGAGAACCCAGGAATACACGGGGAGAACATGCAAACTCCATGCAGACAGACCCCCGGCCGCGAGCGGAACCGAGGAGCTTCTTGCTGCAAGGCAACAGTGCTACCAACTGCGCCAACCATAGAGCCAACAAAAAACCTAACTAAATATAATATGAGAACACAGATATGAGCTGAGTACCAACATCAGACCAGTGTTCCATGAGCTGTGTGTGGAAGATTGACCCTGTAAGAGAAAGTGGAATCTTTGTTGTAATTGTTTTGTTTTTTTTGGGGTTTTTTGGCAAAAACAAAAACAAAACAAATACAGCACAATGTAAATGGGAAATTTGCAAAACAATATCAAGTCTGCCTCTGCTTTATCAGATCTGCTAAGTGCTGCTCTGTTTGGTGTCCTGAGGTCTCCATTAGACTTGTCAGCTTCATTTGGGCAGCCTCCAACAGCCTTCTGAATGTTCTGATTTTTTTCTTCTTTTATGATATTATTATCCAAACTCTAGCCAACACAAAACCAAAGCAAGTGTGATGGCTACAAGCTGACATTGCTCTCTGACCACAGGTGGTGAGAGACCATGCCCAGTCTTTATCAGTAAAAATATTTGCAAACATTTGTTGCTGGTCTCCACAATCAAATATTCAGTTTGTTTGGTCTCTCAATGCCAAACTAAAGCTAAGAAAACATTGTTAAAATATCCATGATATTTATTGACTAATCAGCCCTTCAGACCAAAAATTTTAAAGCGGATGAATGTGTATTTGTTTATATGGTTAGGCTTATTTTGGGAGAAAGTAAGCTGTGTACACACCTTGCCACAATACATATGTTTAAGGGTGATTGATGAGTCTTCCTTAGATTTTAAATGGACAGAATTTTACATTTCATTGTCTAATTACTCCACCAGGTCATACCAACACAAAGAACATTACTCATATTACTCGTATTAAATACCACATGTATTGTCTCTGATAAAGATGTATAAAAAGCCTCAAAATATAATAATGTGTTACTGCAGTAGCATAATCTAAATAAAAAATACTGTGAAAATCCACACTTTAATTGTAGAACTTTATGGCCCAAGAAAAAATAATATTCTAAGGTAAAAACAAAAAGATTTTATTTGAATCTTGCTGCAGCGCCTGTAATGCACCAGCAAATATACTGACATATATTGGTTTAACCATCTTGGCGCCGACGATGGCAGCCAGCTTCGCTCTCTCTTTGTTTTTGTATTTTGTGTGTTCTTATGTTTTTTTATATTCTGTGGTCTCATTCAGTAGAGAGGAACTTCTCAACATCAGAGACTCCTCTCTAGGGATTTTTTCACGATCTTTCATTGATCCGAGGTTCACTGAGTTCCTGGCAAGCGGAGCTGCGGCACTATATGGGATACTGCGCCGAAAGCGTCGGAGGGGAAACCGTGCTGGCGCGCTGGTAAAGCTCCGCAAAAGAGGACTTCGCACACCACTGCCTTCAATCCACCTGGCAAATGTCCGCTCTCTAAGCAACAAGATGGAC
>JAHUTJ010050773.1:0-17890 GCA_036250325.1 Characodon lateralis
AGGAGCGAGTCAGGAAACGTTTTCCTCCACCAGTATCACGTAGTGACCTGGCCACTATCCTGCAAGAAGAATGGCTTAAAATCCCTCTGACCACTGTGCAGGACTTGTATATGTCGTTCCCAAGATGAATTGAAGCTGTATTGGCCACAAATATGAGGAATGCAGTGTTATAACTAATCAGGCTATCTACGCCTTTTCGTCAAGCTCATCAGAAACATCAAGACACGATAATGCACCATCAGCTAATTGATTTCTCCATTGCCGACCTCAGGATTCAGGAGTTCGGTCTACAACCATCACACGAACTTCTCCTGGAGCGGGAATCAAATGTTGTGCCAGAGGGAAACTATCAGTGAGGATCAGTGTTTGGGATGTGATGCAGACAGTTAAATACATTTTATTTCTTTTTATCTGAAGGAAAAGGGAAAACTTAGAGAAGCAGAGCATTATAAGTGAAGAAGAGAGATGATGACCTCAGAGTTTGGGTTGTCCTGAAGAGGAGCTCAATTCACTGCATAAGATGACACAGGTGAAATATGGGTAAAATCTAATCATCAAATTGGCAACTACAGCTGATAATACTTGGTTGTAGAAAATCAGTAAAAGCATTTTTTTGATCCAACATAAAGCCACACACCTTCAGTGCATTCGTGTGGTATAAGTCATTTTATTTGAACTTGTGAATGTTGTCCGCCACAGGTTTGACGACACAGACCCACTCAAGATTGGTCGAACATTGAGAACTTCAGTTCATGACGAGGCTTTAAGAGCTACCTCCTATGACTGCTGCTAACAATGAACTCCTGACAATAAAACAGCCCTTTCAGGGTTTTTGTTTTGCCATGTCTTCCATGAACCCAACAAAAAAAGAACAGTGTAGTCATAAAACCTATCACAGAACAGGTTCCTATGATGTTAATAATTCAAAATTCTTTGTCAAACTCGATTTTCTAGATTTTGTCTTCCAGCTTTTTGGACATTATAGACACGTGGCTACAAAACACCTAGTTGGATTTTAGGTCCCCTCCCCCAAACATCTAGAAAAAAGAAAAATGCTTTTTGGTATCTAGACAAACTTTGATTACAATCTATAAAACTGAAAAAATCTGGACTGTTTAAATACAATTTAAATCTAACTAGTGATGTCTATTTTACAAAACGTCCAAAAAAAAAAAATAAATAAAAATAAAAAAATAACAGATTTAAGTGCCAAACTGAGCATAATCCAGAAATGTTGGGTCTAGTTTTAGAATCCAAGTTAAATAATCTAGAGACAAAACAAATGAAATTACCCTTTTTAGATCTTAGAGTATGTGTTTACTAAGAAAAAAATCACCAAAAATGGAGTTCATCATCTAAATGCAAAACCTGTATATGGTTTAAAAATCGTATAGGATAAATGTCGATGTCTTTTTGGCATGGTGAGTTTATGCCGTGGCTTTCCTTTGGAGGCGCCGTTGGAGGAAAGCTGTTTTGTCCCATTCGCAGGGAGGAAGCATGTGAGGTCCGTTATGGACGCAGAGGATGGTCATCTCCTCGGCGTACTGCAGATTCTGCAGCAGCTACAGACAATCAAAACAAACAGAGAACACAAAGAAAGTTTAGAACTTCAGCAAAAATTAAAAGAACTGCCTCTCATAGGCGCAAAAATATAAATCAGCAAACCAATAGTTTTTCCAGAAACTGTTGAGATGCACAGGTTTTTATTAGAGGTAAGAAATATTAAGTTAAATACAGAATGGTCATGAGCAAAATAAAAACAACACATAAATTAACTTGCATGCTTGGCTATTTCATAACAGCTGCTCTTTAGAACAGGAAGTCATACACAAAACAAATTCTGTAATGGTCACCATCTAAACGATTACTTAAGTAGTAACACTTACTTTTGGTGTGATGAAGAAGTATTGAGAAGTTGTCTCTTGGCAGGCGGTGTGGACTACAATGTCAAACACTCTCCTCTCATTTACAGGGTCCATTCCCTAGGAGACAAAACATACATTGACTTTAGACTCATCTAAAGAACTTTTTCTGGCTGCATTTGTTTCTCTTGCACCTTGTAAGATGGAGGCAGAATTAAATTAGAAACATACCTGATTGATCTCATCCACCACTCTGAAGGGGCAGCGGTTAAGCTCCTGCAAGGCCATCAGATAAAGCATTGTGGAGACGCTGCGCTCTCCACCACTCTGATGGTGCGGCGTGAGCTCGTGGAGCTGTGTGCTGCTGTGGAACTTCACACGAATGCGAATCCCATACTTGTCATATTCCTCCTGAAGGAAAGCAGGACAGAAAATATGGTCAAAAGTCAAGTAATCAAGAGCAGGGTTTATATAGCATGTTTCATATGATGTCTGCCAAACATGGTCTCTGAAGGAGTGCAAAATATAAGAAAAATGCCTTATTGCCTTTATTTTATGTATAGTTAGATCTATTAAAAAGGAAATTGATTTTAATATTTCACTTAAGGTCACATAACTAAGGACAAAAGCTTCTAGTCATGGGTTAATATTTTAGTCTGTCAGTGTAACCCCAGTGATTCCCTTTACCTCATTCTCTGAGTGCAAATCAACCTCTCCTGCACACTGCATGGAGCGGAAGAAGTTGCTAAACTTGTCATTTATCTGTTCCACCAGCTGCTTCAGAGGGTTCAGCCAGCGTTCCTTCGCCTGTAACACACACACACACACACACACACACACACACACACACACACACACACACACACAGTAGTCCTTCTGTTACAAAGACTAGAGGCTGCACGTCGTCCGTAGAACTGCTGCAGCAACGTAATGTACCTCAGATATGTTCTGTCTGTAGGTGTTTAAGGCGTCTGTCTTTTTTTGAAGCTCTTTCTCAAGATGTTTGATCTCCTGTTCTCTCTTGTTGTACTCTTCAACGACCTTTAAAGCAGGGTCAAGCAAGACAAAGATTTACACTCCAAAAAAAAAAAAAAATCACAATCATAAGCTTAGGTTACTTCAAATAGTGACTAAATTCATTTTTCTACTTAGGAATTTCTTACTAGAAGCTAAATTAAATGGATTTTTGACCGTGTTGTGGAAAAAGATAACCCCGCTTTCATCTGCTCTTACATTTTCGCTGAGACCAGTGAAACACTCGGCCCTGGAGCGTTCCTCGTTCAGCATAGCATCAACCTCATCCAGAGTGTCGGGCAGTTTGCTGAAAGCCTGCATTAACACAACAACTAATAACTATACATCATATATAAAAGGCTTTCAGAGAAAGAATTATGCAATATCACCAGGACAACACTCCAACAAAAGATATGGAGATGGAGGGTGAGAACTAACATGTCGCAGGTCTTCTGATAACGCCTCATCTGGCTGCATTCGACAGTTCGACTTCGCCCTCTTCAACAGGCCTTTGCATTGTTCTGTCAGCTGTGCCTTCCTCTGATCCAGACGGCCACATCTTTGCTGTAATGAGAAAATAAATGAAGGCTGCGCTACCAGGTTCTCAGTATAAGCAATGCATCAATCCACCTATGTGTTACACAGCTTACCTCCATGGTTTTAAATTCAGAGGCGCTTTCCCTGCAGTCATTTTCAAGCTTAGTCTTCTCTGCAGTTAACCCCGCCACCTCCAAAGCCAGAAGCACCTTTTTCATTGTCGACTTGGCTCTCAGCTGCAGATGATGGGAAGATGGAGGAAACGTTAGTGCGCACTACAAAAATGCAGCGTTACACTGCAGTGTGTTAACACATTGACTGTACACTCAGAGAAATAAACCTTTGAGACATTTAAACCTTCCCACAGCTAAGAAATACAGAATGGTCTGGTACAGGTTTTAGTTCAGAGTTGAATATTTCATACCTTCATTTGGGTCACGATTGCAGTAGCTATGGTCACCTTCTGGAAGTTGACAGCCTTAATTTTTTCTTTAGTTTCCTCTTCAACTTTCTTCAGATCAATAACACTCTGCTCCATCTGCTTCAGACTAAAAAAATGAAAAAAAAGAAGATTCGATTGCTCTTTAAGTCGAGATTTACCAAAGATATCCCACCAGAGAGATTGGCTTGGATTAAAAGTATGAAAATATATCTGTATTTACAAAAGAAAACTCTCACCTTTACACTCAGGCTTACCTGTCTTGTTTGGTGCTGATTTTCTGTTCCAGTTGTCTTTTCTTCCCCTTAAGCTCAGAGAGACGTTTCTTCTCTGTCAACAGTTCGTTTTCCTTGCGATCCAGAGCAGCAGCCTCCTCCTGCAGGCTCTTCATTCGATCACCAATCTCTCGTAATCTTGACTCACAGGCCTAAATGTAACGGAGATTAACATTTTAACTCTAGACTCTGTCCTAAGGAACATACTAACGTTCAGCAAAAACAGAAGCAAGATTCCCAAAACATTACAGCTGAAGGAACGGGTTTGGGCTTCGCAGATTAATTTGAACTTTGAATTCTCACCTTCATCTGCTGTTCCAGTTGACGTTTCTGCTCAGCATCCACAGTTATTGTAAGGTACTGAGAGGGGTGAACTGCAGAGTTGCTGGTGCTTATCTTGTTGGAATAGAAGGACCTTTTTACAGTGTACCTCTCATCTGTTGTGTACAACACCTTAAGATAAGGCTCTTCGATCACCTGAGTGGACAGTGGAAACAATAAAGCAGGTATCCTTCTTAGAATAAAAACTAAATATTAAGGAAATTAAAATAAATGTTGATTACAAATTTAAAATTACATTTTGGCACTGAAATAAATTTTTCCCAAATCTCTTTAAACTTATAAAGGGTTGGATGGGAATAAAAACAGGAACATACCGTTTTGATGAGAGCTTTGGTCTGATTGTTGCCTACTGGCACATCGTGCACCTTGTACTGGAAACAGAGGTAACTCATAACCTCATCAGGAGCATCAAACATCTCACGGAGGTAAGTGAAGAACCCAAAACGTCTGCAAACATGAAAGTTTCACAAAACAGTAAAAGAAAAACTGGAGATATGCTAAAAGGAAAGGAAATCTGTTCATACAAACAAGTTTAACAGTTTTAGAAAATAAGACTTTGGTGCACATGTTTGATTGCCAACAAGAGTCTATTTACACATGCAGGCTCAATAATATCCTAACTACTCCACTGATATTCAAATAAATTTAACTTGGCAAGCTGCAGAAAAAAAGAAAACACATCGTTGGTAGACATCAACAAGAACATGGCACACTTCTGGCCTAATATTTGAACATACACCTCATCAGAAATGGTAAAGCAAATTTATATTTTTGTCATTTTTCTGGAACGTATCAGACATTTAAGCAAAGCCCATTAAGTTTGATGAGAACGAGGGTGAAGCTTTTTCAGAATCTTGAAAAAGGAACACATGAAAACCAGTTTTGACGTGTGCTTGAGATTGTTTTAACACCCAAATATGTCAAAGATGTACTCATTTTACCCAAACTGCTACCTCAGATGAAAAGATGAAAAGAAATAAGCAAGGATTCTTAAGAACAATCCAGGAACCATCAAGCTTGAGGCCGATAATATCTGGAATATGCTCAAACACTAGTGCTTCTGTCCATGTCCGTTTAGAGGCTGACGACCCAGAAAGAGCCTCTGGATAACTGAAATATGCAGCAGCCCACATGGGCAAACAAAATACCTTCTGGAGAATAATGTAACAGCCAGAGAGGACAAGGAGGCAGTATGAGGGATTGCTTCACAGTCAACGCCAGTGACTGTCCACTGTCGCTACATGCTCATCCGGGAGGAGTGAATGCTACAAATCTCTGACTCGATGCAATCTGCTGGGTTTCCTTAGATAGTAAAAACTTTTTATCCAATTTGAATAAATAACTGAATCTGACTGCACTATTCAATGGTTAGGATTAATGTATGTACCTGACTTCATGAAGTGCCATGAGACAACATGTGTTGTGAATTGGCGCTATATAAATAAACTGAAATGAAAATAAACTGAATCGAAAGGATGAATCCGTTTAACTACAATGACAAGATATAGTTTTAGAGTCTAGGTGAGGCTTTCAAACCTAAGAACACACACCAACTGTCCAACATAGTGGTGGCAGCATCATGCTTATGGTCTGTTTGATAGTGGTAAAGACGTATTGCACAAAATGTGGGCGGAATGATAAAGATGAAGGACTACCTGCAAATTTCTCAACTCCACCTTAAATCAGCAGGTATATAATGTAAAAATCAAACTTGTGTACCCATCGTGCTTTTTGTTGTTTAAACCTGTCGTATAATCATACCAACAGAAAAAACAAGTGGTTCAAAGGCATCATTAAATGCCCCTAATTAATAAAACATTCATGCCAACAAGGAGTGTGATGACCAGCTCCGCATCTCCAATGTGCAGAAGTCATCCAATCCTTTCATTCTAGGTGCTAGAAAAAGATCCGACTTTAGTTGCTTTATCTTTCATATTTGACAAAATCATGGCACTCTCTGTTTAAGCTAATCACATATTTAATGTTTTTCAAAGAGTTTTCTTTCCCCATAAAGTCAGTGTTTAGGAACATTTACTATAATCTAGTGACGACGCAGCCCACAGACTGTTTACATTCAATTACTTATATATTAAACAATTAAATAATCCTTTCTCACCTCAGGGACTCAATGTTTCGGGATGGCGGCCGCTGAGAACATGACTCCTCTGGAGCAGAAATTGAGTTAACTTTTAAGTTCATCCTGTCACGGACCTGTGAGCAAGGAGAAGTTACAATAAATGTTGCTTTTAAGCTCAGCCAGATGAAATGTGGTCAGCTCAGACGGTGAGCCGCGCAACCCTGACCTCAGTCATAAACTTCTCCATGTCGTTTTTCTGCTGGAAGACGAACGCTCGCAGGTCGTGGAAGGAGATGTGGTTCTCCACGTACTTAGCAAAGTCTGGATTTTTTACATTGACCTGAGGGATAGAAGGCAGAGATGCTGTCAAACATTAAAATCTACTCTCACCTCACCTACTACTTGTAATGCAAAGTAACATGTTTTTGCAGGCATTTAGCCAAAAACAAAAGGGTTAAAAAAACTTGTTTTAACCCCTGGATCTGAATTCCTATTTTATCAACACTTTAGTATCTAATCAGAACAATATTGTTTTTAAGACATTTCTATCACTAAAGAACGTCAATATTGAAAACTTTTCACCAACTTTTTCGGTAAATATATAATTCTTTTAAGAGTTTCCAGCTACTTTTTCCACACCTGTACGTGTGAGACTCACCACCAGCATCATGGGCTCATAAACGTTTCCTTCAAAGAGCTGTCGGTTCTTCCTTAGCCACTGGAGGGCAGCATGTGTATCCCTGTGCCGTCCTCGCAGTTTCTCTTCTTTGGCATTCATCATATTGTTCATGTCCCTCAGCTTCCGTTCCAACACTAGAAATAGGCAAAAATAAAGACGTAGTATTCTATATAAGGATTGTTAATTGTGCGACATTTAGAAATGTTCCTGTAATTAATCTTTTGACTGTAAAGGGTGAAATATGGATCAGTTATTGAAATCTGACTTTTCGACTCTGCAGTGATGTTGTCGCTCTCCCTGCGCAGGTCAGCCTTCTCTTCTTCGATCTTGGCTCTCTCCATCTGGATACGCCTCAACTCCACATTGACAGCGTTGATCTGTGGCGTTACGTCTGGCTGGTCGCTAATTTTGGCCAGCTCCGACTTCAGGTCTTCAATGGTTCGTCTGGTGTTACTGATCCGCTTCTGGTGGTCATCCTCTTCTGTCTGCTTCAGTCGCAGATTCTGTTTAATGTCGTCAATCTGTAGAGACGAGCGAGTCATGATTCCCACTGAACGGCCGCAAGAAATCTTCATGCTTGTGTTTTTCTGTTTCGATCAGACAGGTGAAGTTTCTTTTCCCGTTGAAGAAGCATTCCTACCTCTTTGTGTTTCCGATCAAGCTGATCCTGTTTCTGTTTTAACTTCCCAGTGGCTTCTCTGATTGCTGCAGTCTGAAAAACAAACTTATTTGAATGAAAATCATGATAATCAAAGATTATCGAGAGTCAAATACTAATACTTAGACGACAAAATAAAGGATGGATGTTTCACACAATAGGACAGGAGATAAAGCATAAAATTACAATAATTTGCCATACTACAATTTCTTTTTTAACACATTATTTAAAATACTTTGGTATACTTTACTTTACCTGGTATACTTATGTCTACTTTGGTATACATTAGTATACCAAAGTAGACATAAGTATACCAGGTTAGTATTTAGTACCTCTCCTTGAACCGCCACCTTAATGTGGGAAAGGTGTTTGAGTGCTTGAATGATCCTAGAGGCTATGTTGGCTGGGGCTTATATGCCCCTGGTAGGGTCTCTCAAGGCAAACAGGCTCTGGGTGACGGGTCAGACAAAGAGCGGTTCAAGACACTTTCATGAGGACCACACAATCGTGGCACGTGACGACCACCCAGTACGGCGGAGCCGGGGTCCCACCATGGAGCCAGGCCTGGGGTCGGGACTCGTCGGAGAGTACCTGGTGGCCGGTTTGATCACTGCGGGACCCGGGCCAGGCTAAGCCCAAACGAGAGACGTGAGGCCATCCCTCAGTGGGCCCACCACCTGCAGGGGAAACCACGAGGGACCGGTGCAAAGAGGATCGGGCAACGGATGATGGTTGAGACCTCAACGACCCGATCGCCGGATGCTTAGGCTGGCTCTAGAAAAGGAATGTCACCTCGCTGGGGGGAAAGGAGCCTGTGCTTGTGCGGGAGGTCGAGAGATATCGACTAGAAATAGTCGGGCTCAGCTCCACGCACCGCATGGCCTCTGGAACCCAACTCCTCGAGAGAGGTTGGACTCTCTTCTGCTCTGGAGTGGCCTGCGGGAAGAGGCAACAAGTTGGGGTGGGTTTGCCTGTTGCCCCCCAGCTCAGCTGTCTCGTGTTGGGGTTTACCCCAGTGGATGAGTGGGCCGCATCCCTGCGCGTTCGGGTTGGGGAGAGGTCTCTGACTGTCGTTTCAGCCTACGGGCCGAGTGGTAGTGCGAAGTACCCGGCCTTCTTGGCGTCCCTGTCGGGGGTGCTATATAGTGCCCTTCCTGGGGACTCCGTTTTTCTGCTGGGGGACTTCAACGCCCACGTGGGAAAGGACAGTGACACCTGAAGAGGTGTGATCAGGAGGAATGGCCCCCTCCGATCTGAATCCGAGTGGTGTTTCATTATTGGACTTCTGTGCTAGTCACGGATTGTCCATAATGAACACCATGTTCAAACATAAGGGTAGGGTGTCGCGGCAGCAATCCCCGAACCCGGTGGTGGACACAGACAGTAAGGGATGCTGTCAAGCTGAAGGAATCCTATCGGCTGTGATTGGCTTGTGGGACTGCTGAGGTGGCTAACGGGTACCATGAGGCCAAGCAGTGTCTTGGGCATCTATACCAGAACGCCTCCCTTGGGAGGTGTTCCAGGCATGTCCCACCGGGGAAGAGGCCCAGGGGACGGCCCGGGACACGCTGGAGGGACTATGTCTCTCGGCTGGCCTGGGAACGCCTTGGGCTCCCCCCAGAGGAGCTGGAGGAGGTGTCTGGGGAGTGAGGTGTCTACAGAGTAGGCTGCCCCCGCGACCCGGTCCCGAATGAAGCAGAAGACGACGAGAAAGAGCACTTTAATATTTAGAAAATACTGTAATTAAGCTACTTTAATTTTGTAATTATTATACTTTGATGATTCAGATATTAAAATGTAGCATTACAGAAGTAAGGCTTTAGTTAAAAGTAAATGTAACAGAAAAGGCATCCTCGACTGTAGACAAATCAGTGTAACATTAATGACGTTGTCACCTTAGCAGTCATTTGTGCCTCACTGGGCTTCAGCTGGTCATCAATCTGCTGGATCTTCTTCAACATGGGCGCCTGTGCCTGCCTCAAGGCAGAGAGCTGCTTTTTGGCCTCTTCTCGCTCCATCTTCACATTCTCAAGCTCCTTACGGGCCGTCTCATATTCCTAGTTCCACAGTCAAAAGAATACAGTTATTTCATGACTGGACTCCGTTTCATTTCTCCTTCCCTCTTGTGTATCACATCAACAACTTACCACCCATGGCTTCTTCTTCTCTAGCAACTCAATGACATCCAGATGCCTTTTCTTTTCATAGTAACGATTTACGTCATGCTTGTTCCTCTCGTTCCTCTGCTTGGCTTTTTCCAGGAAGCTGGCCTTCTCCTTCACAACATTCTACAGGGAAATATAACCCAAGGCATCAGAAACCCTGACGATTAATCTGTATCCTTTCACAAGAACAAGCATGACATTTTATAACTGGTAACACTAGAGTGTGACTGACTGTAATTGCATGCGTACAGAAATTAGAGAATTGTCTAAAAAGATATTTAAAACAAAGGAAAAAAGAAATAATGGTCCTGAATTTTGTTTTCAAAAAATGTAGACAGGAAAACATTTCTCACATCAAACCATCTCTGAGAAATTATGCACATAACACATAGACATTCAACTTTTCTTTTTACCTCCAGTTCTCGTTCTTTATTGCGGAAGTTTTTGAGCTCACAGTGGTACTCGTACATCTCTGGTGGCCCAACTGACTTCTCAGTTGCCTCGAGCAATTCAATTTTGGACATCTTCGCAAACTCTCCAACCTTTTCCTGTGGAGGATCAAGCAACAGTCTGATAAGAATGTGGGGTAAATTAAGCACCTTACAATGTACAGGGTTGTGCAAAAACATTGATCCCATTTCCACATTCCTATATTACAACTAAAAACTTTAATGTATTTCTCTGGGATTTTATGTGATAGACCATGAAAGAAGTACATATTTGTGAAGTGGAAGAAAAAAATACATGGTTTTAAAATTTCTTTACAAATAAAAATCTAAAAAGGCCTGGCATGCCTTTAAGGTTAGCCTCTTTGTGTCAATACCTTATGAAACCACCTTCTTTCTCAGATATGTCTACCAGTTTTAAACGTCTAAAGACTGAAGTTTTCGCCACCACTGTTCTTTACAAGATAACTCGACGTCACATAGATTTAATGAAAAGGATACATGAACATAAAATTTCAAGGCTTTTCACAGATTCTCAAGTAGATTTAGGTCAGGACTTTGACTAGGCCATTCTAACACATGAATATCCTTTGATCTAAACCATTTTGTGTTTTTATGCTCTGGCTGTATGTTTATGGTCACGTCACCACAACATGCCACCACCACCATGCTACCACCATACTGCCACCACCACATTTGACCATAGACATGGTCAAAAAGTTCAGTTTTGCTCTTATATGACCAGAGTACCTTCTTCTACCATGCTATGGCCCCTACAAGGCCTGAGACAAACTGCACAAAGAAGATCTCATGGACTTCTTTCAACAGCTTTTTTCTTGCAACTCCTCCAGAAAGGCTAGATTTAGCGTGTGCATAACTAAAGCTGTCCCATTTCCCAACTAAGCAGTGGACCTCTGTAGCTCCTCTACTTTAACCATTGACCTCTTGGCTGCTTCCCTAATTAAGGCTTTGCCCATTAGTTTAGGTGGACAGTCATATTATGGCAAATTTACAATTGAGCTATATTATTTCCATGATCAGTTGATGGACTGAAAATTGCTCTGTAAAATGCTCAACCCTTAGGACATTGTAATTTTGTCTAACTGGTCTGCTGTGACCTTTGGTCTTCATGATGCTGTTTGTTCACTAATATTCTCTCACAAAGCTCCGAGGCATTGACAGAACAGCTGTA
Source organism: Characodon lateralis (assembly GCA_036250325.1). Classification (NCBI taxonomy): domain Eukaryota; kingdom Metazoa; phylum Chordata; class Actinopteri; order Cyprinodontiformes; family Goodeidae; genus Characodon; species Characodon lateralis. Next base: position 11,687 of record JAHUTJ010050773.1, read on the forward strand.
TAGTGAGATTAAATTAGACAAAGGTCAAATGTATTCATTAATTAGGTGACCTATGAAGGCTTGTGATTCCACTCAGTTTTATTTAGGGGTAACAAGAGTTCAGGCCAGGGTGTTGAACAAAAACTGCACACTTTTGAGAAAGATTATGAAAACCATACATCACTTTGCTTTCACTTCACACTTATGGTCTTATTAAAACGCCAATAAAATACATTAAAGTGTGAGTTTGTTATGAAACAACAACAACAACAAAAAAAAATCAAATCGGAAGAAACGCTTTTGCAAGGCGCCGTCTTCCACTTTGCATAGGCGTAGCCATTTATTAAAACACTATGTCAACCTACCTGAGGTAGAAACTGGCAGAGGTTGCTGACTTGGATCTGGAGAGCCTTGACTTCCTCTTCCACTTTTTTCAAGTTGCTGATCCCACCATTTAGCATCCAAAGCGACTGATTGTTCTCCACATGGATCTCTCGGCTAATTACCAAGTTACCTCCATTTTTGTACCTTTAAAAACAAAACGATATGAATGTATATAATAACATTACGATTCGGGTGCGTAAAAGATTAACAAGAACGACTAGTCATTGGGAATTTCTAACACAAAATGCAACACAAACAGTGTGTTGGTAAAATTAAAGTGTAGACAATCAGTTTCTCATCACTTACAGTTCTATCTCGACAAAACCTTTTTGGCATCCACGTTTGACATAAAGCCCAACCTAGACAATAACAAAACCGTTAATAATTATGATCAGAACTACAAAGATGTATGTTCATCCATCTCAGTTTATAGTAGGCAGAATTGCAGTGGAGAACGTGTAGTTTTCTGCCGTAAATGACACTGTGTTTTTAATAATACTGATATTGCAGTCCGTTCTTTAGAAAGAGCAGGGTAAGGTGGAGGTAATTCACAACTGTGTCACTATTTTTAGTGGATACCACAAAGCTAGGCTGGATGCTGACTTCTGCTTTCACGTCTTTATTTTCCAAAACACAGATCAGACAACATTAGTTCGTAACAACAGCTAACAGTTGCTTTTGTAAAATATTCCAACATTGTGATAAGCTGCACACGATGCTAACCCTGCCTCATTTACCCCAGCTTTCTAACTTATACACGTGGGAGACGTAAAGACCTGCTTGCATGAAGCCGAGGTTGGGAATCTACATTTTACCTTGTCTCCTCTCCCAAGTGTTGCAGTCCTGCCAGCCAGAACCAGGCATATGGCACACACGATGCTGGACTTTCCGGTTCCATTGGCTCCAACAATCATGTTCAGATTTGGCCCAGGATACACCTCAGAGTAGTCATACGTCCTGTCAGTGCACAAAAGAAGACATCTAAGTGTTTCCCGCTGTTTTTCGGGTGCACAAGTGAAATCTCAAACAGCCGATCAACTGTTATAAGCACGGTCATTGTGTTGGGCTCTCTTTATCTGGTTCTACACAGTTATTTTAAGAGGTTTAAGAAAAATTTAAGCTATCAGACAAAGACATTCAAGCCACTCTTCTAATTCTGCTGGAGTAGAATGGAAGGCAAGTGGACCTAATAAGGCGATTGTACAACCACTTTGACAAGCTTTTAGCCAGACTAAAGCATGTAACATGCAAAATATGAATGATAATAGACCTACCTGTATGCAGTATAAATTAAAAGATTAAATACTGGTTAATTTGGAAGTTGCACTAAAAATATTAGAGCTGTTTAAATAAATAATTTGAAATTACAACATTAGCAATACATGGCTTTGAAAAAAAGCTAGATGTTTATTTGCTGCTATGATTCTCTGAAACGGACCTAAATCACTTTGTCCAGCAGTGAGGCGTGTTTTAAATATGTTTTATGCATATGCATTTAGGTTGGATTACAGATCACAGAAAAGTCTTAAAAACAATGTTTTACATCTTTGAGGTTTCCAAAGTCAGAAAGCAGTCGTGGTGATAACACAATCGTCTGATTCGGAGTATTTGTACTAAAGTGACTAGTGTGATAAGGCAAGCAGGCTTCTTGTTCACCATCTACAGTTCAGACCAAAAGTTTGGACACACCTTCTCATTCAAAGAGTTTCTTTATTTTCATGACTATGAATATTGTAGCTTCACACTGAAGGCATCAAAACTATGAATGAACACATGTGGAATTATATACTGAACAGAAAAGTGTGAAACAACTGAAAATATGTCTTATATTCTANACACATGTGGAATTATATACTGAACAAAAAAGTGTGAAACAACTGAAAATATGTCTTATATTCTAGGTTCTTCAAAGTAGCCACCTTTTGCTTTGATTACTGCTCCGCACACTCTTGGCATTCTGTGAAACTCTTAGTTTCCGGTTGCAACGTGACAAAATGACGTGACTTATCTGCTCCAAAAGGACTTTAACACGTTTGTAGTGCAAGAATTATGAAAGATTGATAGATCAGCAAGTGACATGACTCTGGGGCAGAATTAGCTCATCGTATTATAACTTTTAAATGTAATAATTGCCCCAGTTCGTCTTCGCCTGTAGGAGAACATGTTAGCTGATTTGTTGTTGTTCATTTCAGAGGACTTGTTCGAGCTTAAAGCTTAATAAAACAGTTTGAGACAGAGCTAGCGTGTTAGCGGCTAGCCTGACAGTCCCAGTGTCGCTTAAACACTCCGGGGCTTTTTTCCAGGCGGACGGCAGTTTCAGTTTGCAACCGTTGGACAACTGCAGTCTGACACCGGAGGAAGCACAACTTACAGGAAGTTTTTCATAGTGATGCGAAGTATGGAGCCCTCCACAAAGGAACCGGCTCCTCCTGCCATGTCGGGCTGTTTGACTAAGCTCGTAGAAGCCGCCTGTGAACCGATGCTGATGTGGCTAAGCCGCAGTCTTTTACTGGGCTCCGCCATAACAACACAAATCAAGGATTCTGGAAGAAAGAACGCGATCCGGTGGCCAGTAGTACTCCCGCTTTTTGCTAAGTCTTTAAAGAAAGACGATTGGACGCATGTAAGGTCACGTGTATACACACATGCTGACGTCAGAGTAAGCGCTCTACAAAAGGGAGATGTATTTTGTAAATCGGAAGCTCACAGTTTTCACTTATTTCAGAATCAGAATCAGCTTTATTGCCAAGTTCGTACATACAAACAAGGAATTTGACTCCTTATCCCTTTGCTCTCTGGTTTTTTGTTTTTTTGCATTAAAGAATATACATATATATACAATATACACATATATAAATAAATCGTGTTAAATATGAATCAGTTGATTCATATTTAACTGTTCTTTTAATTATAATCAGTTAAGCACATAATTTAGATAATTTAAGAGCAACAAAATACAACAAAACTTTGTTCCCATGGAAACCAATTCCCATGGACAGCAGCAGCAGGAAACAAAAAACTTTATTAAAAAGACACAACTTCTAACTTTAGAATAAATGTTTCCCATTTAAGGCCACATAGAATTACCACACTTACATACATTAGGATTACCAAGCTTTTAAACAAATAGAATTATTGACAATAGTTCTCAATTGTCAATTGAGAACTAGCACTCATTTTCAACATTGATATTTATAGATACATTTTAATTAGACTTTATAAATCTCATAAATGAGAAACTGTCCTCTGCATTTAACCCATCCCTTAGGGATGCATTGTGTGGTGCCAGGGGAGCATTCAGGGGGCTAAAGGTCTTGCTCAGGGACCCAGAGTGGCAGGCTGTGGGATTTAAACCTGGGTACTTATGGCTTCTCCAGGATGGAAATGCCCTGCTCTCTAACCACTAGGCCACTAAAACAAAAGAAAAATACAGTTTGACTCCTTCTCTAAAACCCAGCAATTAAACAATGTTGTGGTAATACTTAGATCACTTAAGAAATTAAATATTTTTAGCAATTTACTAACAGTCTAAAGACAAGATTTTCTCAAATTTCTGTTGTTGAATTCATGAAAAATCTCAAAGACAACAGAGTTCTACAGCAAATTGTATTTTAATGTCAAAGAAGATTTAACAAAGCCTTAAGCTGCCATGCATATCATTAACTGAAGGAATGAAGTCCTGGGTCATGTCTTTTCTAAATTACTTTCATATATCCTTGTGTTATTACCTTTTGATGCAATTTTTTCAAAATGTAAAACCTTATCAGAAAAACTTATATTTTAAATTCCAATTAAAATAATCTAAGAAAAGCTCCAAATGCATTCTTTAGGTATAGAATCAGTTTGAAGCATTTATGTGGATCTTGGCATAAATACTGTCCATTGAAAAAGAGTTTGCCCCTTACAGATTTCTTCTTTTTGCTTTTTTGTCACACGTAAAAGTTTCAGATATCCAAACACATTTTAGTAAAGACGCACCAGGATCTCAGCATTTGCTGTGGGGCTTTAAATACTGGGTGGTTGTCTATTTAAAACGTTTTATTTGTTGATAAATAATTCATGTTTGCAGTATGTTAGTTAGGTTGCTCAGTGGTGGAGTTTGAACCAAAACGCATGGCTACAGTGCTAATCTGTAAACCCTTTGTTAGGAGCCTTTAAACCAGCAGTGTGTCTCTAAAGCTATTACCAGATCTATCATCAATCACCAAGGCAGGGTTTCTGCACATTTTTCACAGACAAGCTTTATACGTCTCTAACAATCCAAGACATTTTTTAAAGGCATGATAAAATGAAAGAATGAAGGGATGTAGGAAACAAGGAAGAAAGAAAGGGAGAACATTAAGGATGAAAGAAGAAAAGGCACAAAAGAGAAAGGACACAAAGATGGAAGAACAGAGGAAGTAATTTAGGATCCAAGGAAGAAAGTGATGAAGGACGGACATGGGGACACAAAATAGTGGGTAAATATGAACAGTTTTTGTGGCGTTATTACCTTTTTCTATACTTAACCAGAAATGAAAAATACTAAAACTAAAGTGATTTTTTTTTTTTTTTACTTTTCCAGACTGTAGGAACCCTGTCCAGGTTCCTCGCTTCCTTTCGGCTGTGGTTAGATCAGAATCGCCTCTGTACTCATTGTCCACCGTGAAGCCTGAAACGAAGCTCAGGTTCAACCAGAACTAGTATATCTGATCAATTCATCACTTCTGACCACAGCACGAAGCGTGGAGGCCCTGCCTGGGTTGTTCCTCGCCGACTGCTCACCGCCACGGAGGCTGCAGAGCGTTTTTCATATCATCTCCGACCGGAGCAGAGCCTGACTCAGGTCGGATCAAATAAGATCACTGTGTAGGTTTTTAACAGAAACATAAAAAGACACAAGCACGCACAAACACTCCACATTCACTCTCACGGGCGCTCTCCATTCACACTATGAGGATTACACACTTCCGCTTCCGGATTATAAAGTGACGACCGCGTGGAATTATGGGACATAAGTAACCAACTGTAGAATGTCGACCTCTTGTGGCCACTTAATAAAACCAACTTTATCTACGCTAATTATTAGGCCCGAGCAAGAAAGCCTGCAAGGGCCTATTGTAATCGCAGGATTTCTTATTCTTTTTTCCGTTGCGTCTTTGTGGGGCAATTTGGGGACTTTGCAATGCACCAAAACTCACAAGATTTTACCCAAAATTGTCCCCCGCGTGAAATTCTTGTTCCTTAATGTCGTTGTCAGTGGGCGTGACCAAACCACTTAACCACGCCCCCAAACGTGTGATAGGCCAAACCGTAAATCGTAGAGATTTGGCACACAGATAGAGCTCCTCAAACCAAGAAAAATAGTCTCTTGGGGGTATGTCCTAAAACGCACAGGTAGTCGGCCATTTTGGGTCAAATGCCAATTTTTGGCTGTTTTTCACTTTTACTCACCTCGAACTTTAACGAACTCCTCCTAGGGATTTTGAGCTATCGGCTTCATATTTGGTCAACATGAAGTTAAGGCATGGGGGATTCAAAGTTATCAAAATCGTGAGTTTTCGGCCATGTTTAGGGGGCGTGACCGGGGCACGAAAACGACACTCCATAATATTCGCGCCCAAAGTGAAAAAATGCAATAACCTTCCCAAATTGTGGGAATTGTCACTCACAGAAAATTATAAATAAATGCTTAAAAACACGCTGGATGTCCCAGGCCATAAGGCTGCCACCGAAACTACCAGTTCTGCCTGCCACTGCCACAAATTGAGCTCGGCCCTGCTGCAATTCAATCAATTTCTCGGCACGTTTGCAATGTAATGCAATGCAGACGTGCACAGCGCCCCCTACCGAACAAGATGG
>JAHUTJ010050774.1:0-17881 GCA_036250325.1 Characodon lateralis
TTCCACATGTGTTAATTCATAGTTTTGATGCCTTCAGTGTGAAGCTACAATATTCATAGTCATGAAAATAAAGACAACTCTTTGAATGAGAAGGTGTGTCCAAACTTTTGGTCTGTACTGTATATTTGGATGACATTTTGATCTAATCGAAGAACATTGGGAAGCATCTCCGCCATGTTGGTTTGGTTCTACAACGTCTATTGTAAAATCTTTGAAATCTTGGAAATATTGGCAAAGCTCTTCATAAAACCCGAGAAGTGCGAGTTTCACTAATCTTCTGTCATTTTTGGGTTTCATTTTGGAGAGTGGGCAGGTTCGATCGGATCCTGCCAAGATCAAAGCTGCTCTGGAATGGCGATTTCCTGAGTCACGTAAGCAGTTACAGTGTTTCCTAGGGTTTGCAAATTGTTATAGGAGGTTCATAAGAAACTTTAGCCAGACCACTGCCTCCTAATGGCCCTGACCTCCACTAAGACTACCTTCGCCTGGTCCCAAGAAGCTAATGCAGCCTTCTTTACCCTCAAGGAGAAATTCTCCCAAGCCCCAATTTTAGTCCATCCTGACACCAACAGACAATTTATTCTAGAGATTGATGCTTCAGACTCTGGGGTGGGTGCAGTCCTGCCCCAGACCTCACAACAGGATGGTAAACTTCACCCGTGCACCTTTTTCTCCCGCAAGCTCAGTGATACAGAACAAAATTATGATGTGGCAGGTAGAGAACTGTTGGCAATAAAGTCTGCTTTAGAGGAATGGCAACACTGGTTAGAGGGGGCTAAGCACCCAGTATTGGTCTGGATGGACCATAAGAACCTGGCCTACCTAAAGTCTGCTAAAAGGTTAAATTCTTGCAAGGTCATTGTTTTTCTCCTGTTTTGACCTTTCCATTTCTTACAGACCCGGATCTAAGAACACTAAACCAGATGCCCTGTCCCGTCAGTTATCTATCAATGATTCTGAGAAAGAACCTGCACCTATTCTGCTCCCCAGCTGGACTGTTGGTGCCCTCACCTGGGAGATTGAGGACATCGCCCTTCGTGCCCAACAAGGAGAACCAGATCCTGGTTCCGGACAACCCAACATGGTTTTTGTTCCCACTGCAATCCGCTTGCAGTTGATTCACTGGTTTCATTCCGCTAAGTTCTCTGCTCATCCTGGAGCCAGCAGAACCACCGCTCTCATATCCAGAAGATTCTGGTGGCCGTCCATGCATAAGGACGTAAGGGAGTATGTCCAAGCCTGTACCATCTGCACCTGAAATAAATCCAGCCATCAGCCCCCCGCTGGTTTACTTCAACCCCTGGACGTCCCTAAAAGACCCTGGTCCCACATCACTCTGGACTTTGTCACGGGTCTTCCTACCTCTCAAGGTATGACCACTATTCTGACTATTGTTGATCGTTTTTCTAAGGCCTCCCATCTAGTACCCTTACGGAAATCACTAACTACTAATTATTAACGGACAATCAGAATGAATGAACCAACAACTTGACTCAACACTCAGGTGTCTAACATCAACCAACCCGACTGACTGGTGTAGACATCTTCCTTGGGTTGAATACACACACAATTCCCGCGTTTCCTCTACTACTGGTTTTTCGTCTTTCAAAGCGTCCATTGGGTACCAGCCTCCCCTTTTCCCTGTAGACGAGAACGAGATAGCTGTTACCTCAGTCTGCCACCACATCCGCTGTTGCAGGGGCATCTGGACATCGGCCTTCTGAGCCCTCCATCATTCAACGGACAGAACAAAGGTTTTGCTGACTGCAAACGTAGACCTGCCCACCTGGAGCTTAACTTGCTCAAGACTGTGGTGATGTTGGTGGACTTCCAGAGATCTCCCCTAACACTACCTTCCCCCACCATTCTCATTGTGGATCATTTTCTTTAGCTAGGAATCACCCTTTGTCAGGACCTGAGCTGGTCCTAACACACATCAGAAAGTACAACCTACCACAGGAGTTGCTGGTCATCTTCTGCATTGTAACTATTCAGACTGTCCTGTGTGCGTCTTTCACTGTGTGGTTTCGATAATCCATAAAACAGGAAGGGTTCAAACTGCAATGAACAATTAGGTCTGCAGAGGGGATTATCAAGGCTGACCTTCCATCCATCCAGGTCTTTACAGGTCTACGGTGAGGAAAAAGTCAGCTAACATCTCTGCAGAGCTCACAGATTCTTTACACAAACTTTTATCTTCAGGTCAGTGCCACAGAGTGCTATTTGCAAAAACCAGCGACCACATAGACTGATTCTTCCCCGAGGCTGTCTCTGTGGTGAACATAATGACCTTATAGCCTGAGTAGTCAGCTACTCGGATGTGAAACAAAATAAGCATATTTGCACCATCACAAGCTGTCTTTGTTATTTTTTATTTATTTTCTTTATTTAGAAATAGCTGATGTACATACTGCTGTTTGTGCTTGATATCAAAGTCAGACTCCTTGTTTGTTCACACAATCTTGGTAAATAAAGCTGATTCTGATTCTGACTGCAGCGATGGATAGGCTGTGTCAAGCTCTAATGTGCAATAGAAGGGGAGTGAATTGCACCAGCTGTCATTCCTATTCAATAAACGTCACTTGCTGCTGAAACAATGACTAAATGTTATATCAAAGATTTTATTGACATTGCATGTAATAAGATTTGGCTTTTAACAGATTTTTAAATCAAATATTTACCCAAACAATGTATTTGTAAAGCCCATCCTCGTTAATAACAGTCAGTAAACCCTCATTCATCTCATGTGCCTGAAACGCTAGAGGAAGAAATTTCCCGTAAAGTTGTGTGTCGCAATTCAAATGGACTGTCTGGTTGTGATGACACAAACACAGTTTACCGTGACCGTTCCTGTTGCTGAAAGCAGCTCTGTGAGCAGATGCGATCAGCAGAGGCAGAGTCTACTTCAAGCTCAGATTGACAAGCCAGAGCAGACTCAGGAGATGGATATCACAGAGGACAGCTGGGCTGCAGGAAAGCAGTGGTGCAGGCAGTTTCAGCCAGTCTCATTACCCTAGACAGGTTGATGCAGGCAATTGCTCCTAAGACAAGGTGGGCTCCAACAAAATGATTGAGCTCTCTAGTGTTAAAAATGACAGTTAACAATTAGGATGTTTGCTTTTATCACAGTAGAAAGAGGCATGTGTATGCTTTATTGTTAGCACTGTGTTTAGACACCATTAACCGTGAAGTGTGAGGAAAAATATTTCCACAGCAAACTTAATTTGTTTCCATATGTTTCTTTTTATAGAACACACTTGTTAGAAATACAACTGTAAAACCATTATCCAAATTGGTTATATTCCAATTAAAATCAAAATTGGTGAAATGAAAAACATGTTGGTTTCTCTCCCTTATCTTGTAACAGAGCAGTGTTTAAAGATTGTCTTCTACCTAACATTGCTCACACAATCACATAAGAGTTGTGCCTGTGCCACCTCCAGAATGTTTCAACATGTCATCATTTAGCATAGCAACATTATGTCTGAGCATTTACTTTAACCATTCAACCAAGTCATTAAAGAATTGAAGAATCATGTTAAAAGTATAAAAAAAACAAGGAGTAAGCAATTTTCTTGTTTGTTTGCTCCCAAAAAAATGTGGGCATACATGATTTTATATCAGAATCAGAATCGGCTTTATTGCCCAGTTTGTAGAGACAAACAAGGAATTTCACTCTAGTACAAGTTCTGAAAGTGTTGCATGCATTGCACTTATGGTTGAGGTTCAAACACACCCTCCCTTTCTGCTACCTGTGCGACCCCTTCTCTTTTTCAATGATTATAGTCAGTCTGACAGAGAGAGGTCCCCCAATCCTTGTGGTATTTAGTATTACAATGGCCAGAGATGATGAAATCAGAGAGGTCCTCTGATGTTGTAATTTGTGGCTCAAAGCCCTTGATAATTACAACTGTTAAATTCTCAGTAATAATTGATAACTATTACTAGATGTTACTGTTTAATCAACCGTTTCACAACCGTTTCACAGCAGATGGAGGATCTTCGACCTTATTTTGACTGACAAATCACTCTTGCTGAAAATAAACACAAACGCTCTCTCTTTATCTACGTGAATATTTATTAAATCAACAGCCCTAATACACCATGCTCTTCCGATTCAATAATCTTCACCTAATCAAACATGCAAAGTTCTACATAAAAGGGTAAAATATCTAACTAAACAGAATAAAACAAAACAAAACAAAACAACATTGAGTGTGTATGAAAATCCAACCAGCAATTAATGCAAAAAGTGATAACATGGTGCTGAGCGGAGCTTTGGGAGCAGCCCCACTGAGATGTAGCTCAGTGTAACACACCCCACAGGGTTATAAAACTTCCCCCCAAAGTTGGAAGCTGAGCGAACAAAGGACAATAAAACTTTTGGTGATGAATCAGTAAAACGCAACACGCAAGATGCAGATAAAGAGATGGTGAATTTCCACCAAGAAATTCTAACGGTCCAACTTTAAAATTTACCCTGAGCTTGCTCTTAGGTGTTAAAACAACACAGCAAAACACACACAGCTTGAAAAGTACAGCGACTTCAGATGTCCAACAGCAATCAAATTTTCAATGAAATATTGCATGCACATACAATTTAGAACACATTGGACTATAAGTGGCGATTCTAAATCGCCCTAAAATCCTACTCTATACTGCCCAAGCTATTTCTAATAAAGAAACAAAAACCAAACGGGATTACTTGATGTTGTCTCTTCTGAGCAGAGGGAGAGAGAAGGAGGGGGAAAAGTTTTCTCACGTCCATGGATAACTCAGGAGAGCAGTCAGCTTCGTCCTCTGGCCTCCTTGGCGAAAAGGAACGATATGACGGATCATCAACAGGAACAAAAACAAGGTTGGCGATTTTGTCTCCTTGAACCCTCCGTGGGGTTTTTCTTCTGTCACGTGTTAAACTCACATCTTCCATCGGTAAAGCAAAATTTCTGGCCTTCCTATTCCAGAAACTTCTTTCATGAATTTCTTCTCGTTGGCCAATGGGGGAAAATGAATGAAAGTCCAGAGTATGTTATATAGCGCACTGTGACATCAGACCCCCATCCTATCAGCCGCTGGGATTTGTAGTAGCAGTCTATCCTGGGGTACAAATGGCCGATGACGCTGAACAGCATAGTGGCGTCCAGCAGCGTACAAATGGTCCAATATTCAGCAAACAAATGGTCCAACATATCCGTGATCTCATTCTTTCGGTCATGACCCAAAGCTCATGACCATAGCTGAGGGTAGGAACGTAGATCGACTGGTAAATCAAGAGCTTTGCTTTTTGATTCAGCTCTCTCTTCACCATGACAGACCGGTACAGTGCCCGCATCACTGCTGACGTAACACCAATCGATCTCTCGCTCTATTTTTCCCTAATTTGTGAACAAGACCCCAAGGGACATATGCCAGGATCAACCTGAATTGCCTCGAAGCCATACGGAAGTCGTTTTCCATGGCCTCTCTGAACTCCTCCCACACCTGAGTTTTTGCCTCAGCAATCACCCGAGCCGCATGCCGCTTGGACTGCCGGTATCCATCAGCTGCTTCCAGAGTCCCACAGGCCAAAAAGACCCAAGTGTGCAAGACATGCGGCCGCAGATCAGGTGACACGACAACAAAGTTGATCATCGAACTGTGGCCTAGGGTGTCCTGGTACCAAGAGCACATATGGACACCCTTGTGCTCTTGGTACCAGGACACCTGGTACCAGGTGCTTGAACATGGTGTTAGTTATGGACAATCCGTGACTAGCACAGAGGTCCAATAACAAAACACCACTCGGGTTCAGAAAGGGAGGGCCATTCCTCCCAACCACACCCTTCCAGGTCTCACAGTCATTGACAACGTGACTTGTCAGCCGCCGAGGTCTCCGCCTTCGGCCACCACCCATACCACAATGCACCTGGCCCCTTTGGCCCCTCCCACGGGTGGTGAGCCCATCAGAAGGGGGACCCATGTTTCCTCTTCGGGCTGTGCTCAGCCGGGCTCCATTGGTGAAAGCCCGGCCACCAGGCGCTCGCCAGCGTGCCTCACCTCCAGGCCTGGCTCCAGAGTGGTCCATCTATGGTATTTGTCATAAAGGGTCTGTGGGCTGCGCTTTGTCTGATCCCTCACCTAGGACCTGTTTGCCTTGGGTGACCCTACCAGGGGCATAAAGCCCCTGACAACATAGCTCCTAGGATCATTGGGACACTCAAACCCCTCCACCACAGTAAGGTGGCAGCCCAGGGAGGGGACAAACTTAATCAGTTTATTAATTTACTTAGTACCCATACACATAGCCAATTCTAAAATGGCCAAACTCTAATATTCATTAGTTTATTCTAACCTCCCCAACAACCCCGCACCATTCCAAATCCTTTGTGAAGTGCCTTGAGATGACATGTGTTGTGAATTGGCGCTACATAAATAAAATTGAATTGAATTGAATTGAATTGAATTGAACTGAACTGAATTGAATTGAATTCAGCCTCCCTGATCAACACCTTATAAGACCTTTGCCCGATTGTATCCCCAGTGTGGGAAAGTCTACGTCAGTCTGTTAGTGTGAAAAGAGGTGAAGACTGGAGTATACAAGTGTGTAAAAGGGAACCAACCCGACCTCAGTCACAGTCAAACATACATGTTTGAATTCTGTGAGACAGATCTAGACGCAGTTGGGTACCGTGAACATATCAACAACCCAAATGCAAACACGTGTTGCCGACATCCAATGAAAAACACAGGCTCAGATGCAACGTCAGCTCCCTGCTGACCTTTATTTTTTTACTTTTTTTACTGTAATACAACATTATAAACATAAGCACAAAAGAGTACTGGGCATAATAATAAGTAGTGATAAAAGACAAACAAAGAACAACAGAGAGATACTCGGATATTTATGACTAAAATACAGTAATTGCTGAAGGACCATTCTAATAAAACAATTAACATATTGAAATATTTTTTACCTAAGAAATCTATTTAGCAAACATTGTTAATTAGTATTTGTGCAATCCTGCCCAAACATGATATTGTTTTCTGGTAAAAAAAAAATATATATATATAAAACCCAAACCCAAAAAACAAACTCATCACATTATGTTCAAACCTCTCAGCATGAGTATAACAAATAATACAGTTAACAATTTCCAAATCATATTTACTTGTGGGTTGAACGTAACATACTTTAAACTGTGTCTCATTCATTCTGTTGTATGCAATCCAGCAGCAGCTTCAGTTGTTAAGTGTGTGATCCCCAGTCTTTCAGTCAGAACACAAAAAACTGTCTGTTAACATTAACGCAGTCTTTTCAAAATATGTCGCGACTTTAAAAGTCGTGTATTGTGTCATGAGGTTTATTCATCCAGAGATTACATTTTACACTCATTATTCTTGAAAGATAGTTCAAGCTCAGTCAAAGTGGATGGAGAGCATCTTTCAAACACATGAATATGCTTTTATTTAAATAATTTCATTTTAGCCAGCTCCATGCTAGTTGCATGATCTCTTCATAGGTCTTTGAAGAGGTCACATCAACATCCACACACCACCCAGTTTCCTCAATGTTCCAACATCACAGTTGAAATAGAAAGTTGATTGAGCCTTTACAATGGCTGCCCCAATATTGTGGAATGGCTTACTTTTACAAATTTGCACTGCTCAGACCATAGAACCGTCGAAATATGTGTTAAAACCCCATCTCTTTTTATGGCTGTTAGTCATTTTATAGATTTTCACTAACTGTTTTACTTTCTGTTTATTTTATTGTTTGGTTTGGGAAATTGTAAAGACTATGGCAAACTTGTTTTAAAAAGTGTCTTATAAACAAATTTGACACTTACATTGACATTACTGAAAGGTGAACCTCTCAGATTTTTTTGCAAGCTGTTATACAGGCTTGTCCCAATCTAGTCTTAAAGGCCTGGTGTCCTGCATGTTTTAGATGTGTCTCTTTTCCAACACAGCTGATTGAAAAAATTTAAAAACCTCCTCAGCTTGTCATCAAGTTCTGTAGAGGTCTGGTAATTAACCACAATTTGATTTAGATATTCTCATGGTTCAGTCCACCTAAATCAAATTGTGGTAATTAACCACAATTTGATTTAGGTAGACTGAACCATGAGAATATCTAACACATGCAGTATATTGGCCTTTGAGGACTAAATTCAGACATCACTGTTTTAAAAGATTTTCTACCAGAATTCCTTTTAGCTCTTCCCATTTTCCCATAAACTTTGACCAGCTTCCCTGTCCCCACAGCATGATGCTTCTACCATTACAATGAATGTGTTTAGGGTGATGAGCAGTGTTAGTTTTGAGTCCCACAGAGATTTTTATTTGTATTCCAAAGGCATTAATTCTGATGTCATCTAACCAGAGCAAATTCTCCCACATGTTTAGAAGCTGTGGATCTCTGCAGCTCTTCCAGAGTTACCATAGACCTTTTGGCTGTTTCTCTGATTAATGCTCTATTTGCCCAACACATCACCTTAGGTGGATAGCCGAGTCACAATAGCTTTACAGATGTGACACTCACCATTCAATTTTCAGTCAAGATTGTGAAAAGCAACCCAAGGTGTTTGACCCAAGTCTTACAATTTAAAAGGCAATTCTACAAAATAAAAGAAAATTTATGTAAAGTTCTTAATTCAAAAAGAAAAGGAAAACTCTCAACATTCTGCCATTTAGCAAATATAAATAATTTTATCAATTCTTTCTGACCTACGTTACAGGAAAAGTTGTTTTATTTAATTATAGAAAGTGAGAAAACAATTTGTCTTTTTCTACAGTGGACTATATGTAAATATCTAGTTTCAGCTGTTTATGCTGAGGACCAGATCAACTGGAACCTAAATAAGAATGATGCGTTACAGATTTAAAATGCATGTTTTATCAAACTGCGGTATTTGTATTACATACATTTTTGATCCAGAATATTTGTCTTCTGAGGTGTAGAGATTTTTGAAGAATACTGTGATATGTTGCTAATTCAAAAGCAAATAATTGTGTGCCTGTCGACAACTGAGGGTTGGAAGCTTTCTTATCATTTCAATTTAGTGATTATGTGAAAATATTATCCACCATTGTCTGCCAGGGAGGCTAATTATTTGATCGTAGAATTTCCAATTAGCAGTATCTCAATATTGTCTAAGGAGCAACAAAAGCCAAATAGAGCCAATGGTCTGTGTTAGGGCTTTGTACCTCAGATCGAAAAGAAAGAACAAGGCCCGAACAGGATGACTGAGAACAAAAGTGCTTGTTATGCTCAAATATTCTCTGAACAGCATTTCGCAGTATATCCGGTAGAGCTTTAGGGGAATGTCTATATTAATACAGCGTCGGTCTCACAAAGCAGCTATCATTTGAATGAATGTTTAAGCTGCAAGAGACTCACTAGAGTCAGATTCCTACCTACAGTAGCAAGAGTAAAAAGATGAATGGGATGAAAGATTTGTGCAAATGATAGGATCATATATAAATCCAACTAAACCTTGTGCAGGTTGGTTTGAGTAATGCCTGGGATCTGGGGATCATTTTTTAAAGTAGAGCAGATAAGAGGGGGTTAATAGTGATGATACATTGACTGATCAATGGTTTATGATTGAGAACCTGGACTACAGGCTACAGAAGACAATTGAGTTACTAGTATATTAGCCCAACGCTATACTTGTATTTTCTCCATTATTAATAACTAAGCAGCTCTCTTCAAGGCATCTTCTAGTACAGGAGTTCACACTTCCTCACAGGGTAAAATAAATTATGAACGGGAAATTAAATTGTGGCAGGCGATTTGTCGGAAAGATAGTTTGTTATTACGCACATTCAGAATTGATAATTGCATAGGTGACCTATGATCTCCATGATTAACAAGGATGCATCTCACTATATGAGGACTGCAGAGAGGATATTTTCTGAGCTTTTTCTTCATTACGATTATCTGCCTCTTTTGTATAGAATGAATCAAGCTGATATTAAAAACCTAAAAGTTATGCTATGTGAGGGAAAAAAATTGTATATCTTGCTTTTTCTTTACTTATTCATTACTCAATGAGATCAACACCTATAACACTGGGAATCATGGCTTGTTTACTCCGTTCCTTGTCTTAAAGGAAATATGTACTCCTTTACTCCTCTATTGGTACTGTATATTGGTTCTTCCATCCAAGATGCTGTCAAAGATTCACAGATGAGGTTTTCTACACTGATACTTGTTGGTCCAACGAGTGGGGGCAGCCACTCATGGAATATTTATGGTGTGTGTGTGTGTGTGTGGTGTGTGTGTGGTTGGGGGGGGGGGGGGGGTTGCTGGAAGTTGAGGGCCTGTTTGAAAGCACATTCAAAAGAATGGATAAAAGCCCAGAGGATTCGTGCAGTACGCATTGTCTCTGATGGGAAAATCCACCTTGCTGGGAAAAATATCTCGATTTAAAATTGATTTCTAAACCCAGTCATGGAAAAGGCAAATAGGATGAGAGCTGAATGTGAAGCAGAACTGCTCAGCTTATCTTGATGTTTGATAACCTTTTTGTGACTGTTTAAGAAGCCAATGGTGGTTCAATAATGTTCTCTAAAATCAAAGTCAACTTTTATGTGTAATTCATCACATTTTATGTCATTGTGCATATTTTCTACAATAAAAAACAGAAACATGATCAAAAAGGATTGCACTTATAATTAACAATAAACTGTTACAATTATAGTCTCCCAACTCAATCTATTTTCTTTAAGCATTCACAATAAATAAAAAAATGAGCAAGACTGCACTGTACAAAGTTAACAGTGTGCTTGTAAATGTTAGGGATTTACATCTTTTTAAATATTTAGCTATCTGCACTCATACTCATACTTCTTTCAAAACTCTTTTTTTTTTTTTTTTATTGTAAACACATTTCTTTGGGAGCAATAAACTAAAGAGAGCATCCATGGTGTTGAAACACCCAGGCTCATTTGACAGCCAATAGTCTTTAATCTTTGAGTATATCCCAAACAACTGTTTTTTAGGTGGTGCTTATTACTCAGAAAATTGCCAGAAAAAAACCTTAAAAATAATAAAATAGATATATACAGTGTAGAAAATGAATTTAAAATAGGGAAATATTTTTCTCAAAAAATACTTTTTCTAATAGGGCTACTGGTAAGAACAAAGACACAAAATAATGCCTAGAAACAGGCTGAAATCTGACAAGATATGAGATTAAAAAGGACAGATTTTTACCATAAACTAGGCACAACCAAGTGATCCTCATAAGATTTTTGATTATCAAATTGTCAAAACAATATTCAAAAGAGTCCTTGAAAGAACCAAGGACCACTCGCAGACAGCTGCAGAAAGACCTGGAATTAGCGGGAAACATGTTTCTATCAAAATAAGTAATCACCTTCGCTGCAATGACATCTTTGTTCAGTTACTGTAGATGACTATTGCTAAGGCAATTAAATTAAATTTGATTTAGACTTAATTGATCTCACAATGGAGAAACTGTGGTCTGCATTTAACCCATCCCTTAAGGAACAGTGGGCTGCTATTCTGTGGCGCCCAGGTAGCATTCAGGGGCTAACCCCCAGATTCCACATCCTCTGTGCTTGTTTGGAGGATGTGGAATCTGGGGGCTGCTTAGGGACTTGCTCAGGAACCCAAAGTGCTGAAAACCCAAAGTTTATATGTCAAACACACACCAAGAAATTCTCGATTGGTTTTGGATTATTTATTTATGTACCACCGATTCACAATTAAAGTCATATCAAGGCAACAACAGAAAAAACAAACCTTAAAAGAACATCCAATTTATATACATAAATATATAGTCAATTCGATCTAATCATACAGACAGATTCAAAGTCGAATGTATACATTCCAGTTTGACCCTAGTTATTAAACAATGCAGTCAAGTTCAGTAAACCATTAAAATTGGTAAACAAGTTTTCTATGAAAAGGAAACTCAGCCGGTTTCATTGAGCTGTATGCAACAGTGGACAGTGGATTGCGTCAAATCGTTAACTTTGTGGCAGTCCCTCAGACTGTGAATGTATATAGTGACACCAGAAAAAGAAAAAAACACCCCAATTGAATGATAGAGAGCACATACAGTTATTAGAAGCAAAAATTACCTTAATGGCTTTGTCAAGAAGAGAGACAGGGTTAAATACAGAAAAACAGAGACACTTGAATCATCTATAGAAAAAGAACATTAAATTACTGGCATCAGTATCTCGCTGTATGCCCATTTCTAGGACGTTGACACAGTTTAGCAAAATGCCAAGGGTGGATGCATCTTCTATAAAAAGGAAAAAAAGAGAGAATAAATAAAGTTAAAAGCAGAAATAATAGCACATAATGCAAAATTGGAGAGAAGTAGGATAATTTAGCAGAGTGAGGAAGGGTGGTCAGTATGTCCTCCACCAGCCAAAATCTGTGGCTACAAAATTGTTGAGAAAGCTTAGGGTAACCCTGAGCCAAACTAACTATAAGCTTTATCAAAAATTTATGTTTTAACCCTAGTCTTAAAAGTAGACAGGGTGCCTTAAAAACTAAAGATGGGAGCTGGTCCAGCAGGAGCCTGAATACTAAAAAATCTGCCTCCCATTCTACTTTACGAAACTCTAGGAACCACCATTAAACCTGCAGCCTTAGAGCCAATGAAGAGGAGCTAAAATAGGAGAAATATGATCACTCTTTTTAATTCAGTAACAATGAAATCCTCATTTGAAAACTACATTTTGTATTTTCTCTGGTTATCTTTATCTTTTATTAAATTTTGGTTTGATAATCTGACATTTTTAAGTGTGTCAAAAATGTAAAACAGAAGAAATCTGTAAGGGGGCAAATATTTTTATTTTTTTACAGCATTGTGTTTTGCCTGCTATACATTTTATAGGTAAGTTTAAAAAATATTTTCCCCCAAAACAATTTATCTTATCTGAAACAATTTTTGACACTGTGTTATGTAAAGGTGGCATAGACCCTAAAAAAACCATAATTCTAAGACAGAGTAAAAACAAAGCACTTCCAACCATGCATGCTCAAAAAAACATTTATGATGAGTTTTGTAAATCTGTCCTAGATGGCTTTGGTCTATAGAAGGAAAATGGATGATGTGCAGAAACACCCACCACTATGCCACCCCATAATAGTAAATGTGGTGTTGAGTACAATATTAAAAGAAAAATTTCCAGGCCTTTGCTGTTAGTTCTCTGAAGTCTTTCCTAAAGCGGTGCATAGAAAAAGGCTTCTTCACTTTGTATTGCACTTACACTGTGGCGCTAGCTTTTTTTTCCATTGTCTTAAGGTGTTACCAAAGCCTCACTCAAACCTTTCAGTGAATTTTAATGCCTATTAGTGCTTAACATCTTTTGCCTGATGATAAGCAAGAGAAAGACTTAAAGGCAGCATAGTAGCTGCTGTGAAAAAGATGAGATCATATCACTCCGATAAAACATTTTTACACTGCTGGCTAACTGACTTTTAGATTTCCCAGATTACTGTGAAGACGCTGCAGGGTCAGAAGCACAGTCGCATTCAGACTAAAAACACCATATGAGATAGATCTTAGCCCAATGTCTCAGAGTAAAGATGTTTCAAGACTATTTTCTTACTGCAGCTGGTATCAAAGTGCACTGTGCAGTATATGGTTCACCACGTTAATCACGCGAGGTTGTTCTAAAGTGGAGCCGCATAAGCCTGCCATTTCAAATAGGTTATATCACACTGTCTTTGAAAATATTTGAACTACATTTCACTTATTAAATAATAACGTGTTTAAATTTTAATGCTCTAGGGCAGTTAAAAATTTTATACTCACTCAGTATTCGATACTGTTGGCCTGGGAAAATTTTGTTTTGTTGATAAATGACAAGAGAAAAAAATATTCTTCTTTAAAACTTAATTTCTCATCGGCTAACTCAATTAATGCTAAAAGATTGAGTGTAGCTGTCATTATTTGCAATTTGCTGGAAAATACTAATAATAATAATCCATCAAATTACTTATGAAAAAACTACACTTTTATCTTCAGTTTAAAAAAGTGGTTAATAATTCATTATGGCATTGACTGGTCAAGACCATGAGGTAAAAACCTCGTATTCCACACATTGGAAGTCATTTTGATACATCGATTCCATGAACACTAAGACTTTAAGAGAATTGGCTAGGCATCTTGCAGACAGGCATTGATTACCTTGTACAGTTTACATACATTTTCCTTTGCACTCACTTCAAATATTTTTGATTGCAAGGCAAGAAGAACAAGAACACCCCTTATTACTTAACCTTATCTAGACTAAAGCACTCTGTAATTTCAGGGCCAGCTTTGAGTTAAATATCAAGAAATTTTTGACCAAAACAGTCCTTAAGGGGAGCAATGCAAGCACCGACACTTTAATTTGTTAATAGGGTGGTAAATCATTATTATAGCAGCTGCGCTGAATCATAAGACTCGCGTCTGTGTACTCTGATATTGACATTCATGTGACATGAATCAAGTAAACCAATAACTAGAAGCATTAATCCATAACAGTTTATGGGACTGTTAAGGTAGGCACATATGAAGTGCTTGTGGATACCAGCAGCCTCACAAAAGTCCGGATATGCTCATAAGTCTCACTGGTGTGACACCATGTCTAAAAGCGATCATGCTCTTCTAGTCATGTCCCTGTGCAGGTTACTGTTTCTTTACTTAATGATGTTGCTTTAAATGTTACATAATCTGTGAGTTTCCCCTGAAAGATTATTGTTTTTATGTAAAGTTATCAGACAAAGAAACCTTTTTGGTGAGCTTATGAGTAATAATGAATCAGACTAAGAGTGTCATGTGTGCCAGCTGCTTGCTGGGGATATATAAAGAATGGCAAAGGAGCATCAGTGGTAACATTAATATGGAAGATATCTGGTATTGAATTTTAAATTCGAACCACAGGGAATTGATAATTGTCTAACATCTTGAGAATAAACCCACAGAAATTGCCCGAAATAGGTTTTTTAATAAAATGTGAATATGTGGGTCAAATATGACTATTCAAAAATGTGTTGAAACTTTTCACTCAGAAATACTGACTTTGCATTGACACAAATGGAAAAATCGTTTCTATTTGAAGCTATTAAAATGGATCAGTGAACATTTATGTCTGCACAAGGTTTTGTAGTTAATTTGTGTTGAACTTCAAAAGAGAGCACGTTGACCTTCTAGTGACACTAAATAGAGGCATAAATAAATAAAATTTTTACTTCAAACTTCCATCCCAAATTTAATGGATGTTAAAAAATAGCATCATACACATCTTTCAAACAAAAGTACATTTTATGCTGCATATTTATTCACTGTACACTTTACATTCACCAGTAAATGTTAGCATTTTTTTTTTATATAACATTTTCAGATGCTGTTTACTGATAGCATATTCAATAAAGTGAAACACGCACTGAAAAAATGCCATAGTAACAAAAACCAGATGAGTTAATATTGCAACTTCCATTTAAAATAAATTGAACTGTACGGCAGTGCTAAATGGAAAAGGCAGAGAAAAAACTAATTAGCAATATTATTATTATACTGCTAATTTGTTTTTTTCAATATTATTATATGTTATATTGTATTCAGAACTATCTGAAAGAGGCTGAAATACTATCCTCTGCTACTTCATCCTGGAGGCCACTTAGCTTTTCTGATAAATTACAGTTATGTCCCAAAATTAACCTTATTACACACTATTGTACCAACTATCCAATTCTGGTACACATACCACTTGTGGTACTTTGGCTGTCTTTACTGGTACATAGAAGAAATTATAAAATTATATTTGTTAGGCATTTGCCAACAATTTACAAATGATGTAGCGCTAATACTTAAAAGAAAATCAGTTCTTCAAACACACTGATCTTTGCTTCAATCAAGAGCAAGTGTTGGTGGCTAGTTTTCCATGTACCTTTGAAGTTGGAGCTTGGATCTGGAAAAGACATCTAACATATAACCTTACTTAACTGTGCTCCATTTCCAAGTTTGAAAACTGGTGGGATTTGCCTATTGATGATCTCAGTGACCAAGTTAACTACTATTAGCAGTGCAATCTGATAATAATGTATTTGTTTGCACTTTTCCTGTGCAAAAAAAAAAAAAACTTTTTAAAGTTTCTTTGCACAGCAGCCAACTGCTGTTTAGCCCCCAGTGGAGTTAAACTTCTCACACAGAAACTTCAGATTTTTTGTGACTTTTATTAAGAATGAATCTACTTTGATGTTCACTTTTAAGGTTTATGAATAGCAAGTCTAAAATAAATAGATGTTTGTTTTTTTTATTTAAATTTCCTTTCGATTTTAAAATAGCATAAATACTTTTTGTAATCATACAGAGGAAAATATTCATAGACACTTAATACTCAAACTTTAGTGTCACCAGTTCATCATTTGTTAATATTTTCTGGTGTCTGTGTCTGCGTGGAGTCCCTTTTCATGCACTCTGTAGCAGCAAATTAACCCGTTGATAAATTGTAATTTTTCTTTGTATGCTTGTAGGCATACATGTAATTGGCACCTCCTTTCCAAAATTACTAGGAATTAGTGAATGAGAGAAATATTCTTCTCTTTAACATAGTAATAAATATTATGAAGTTAAATATTTTTGACCAATTATTGACAGTAAAACACCTTCAAGCAGTGGAATCAATTTAATTGTTGATTTACTGCACTATAAACAAATTGTGTTTTTTAAACACTGAAATGACTATACTTCCAGCAGTTCTCCATTGCTGAAGCTTTTTACAGTACCTCACAATAGAGTTAGTGGTTTTCACAGTAAAAATACCATATTTTCATTAGTTCTGTACTGCATTTTCTCGTAACATCATGCTATATGAGAAATGTATTTTGGAAAAAAAGTTCTACGCTTGTGTAATTTAAATTACAGTTCTCAGTAAAACTGGAATATATAATTCTATTTCATCCCTCAAGGAAATCAATGAGTGCCGGTTTCTATGAATGTGGGAGAAGAAGCAGCATTTCTGTGGTAAAGACTTAACATAATATTTCTTGAACCAATTGTTGCATCTTTGTAATCATGAATCTGAGAAAAACTACAAAAAAAACACTGTGATAAAAAAACTGAACAGACTTGCTCATTTGTGAGTCACTATTAAGTCATACATCAGTGCTTCCAGCATGGAGAAGTCTAATTCCAGTACACAGAAAAATGTGACTTAAAACAATTAATAGTTCATCTACTTGACAGTATGTTTTGCATTATGGAGTTTAGACGAAAATTCAGAATGAAAGACTCACCTTCACCGTCTCCACCTTCCAATGACTCCTCTGTGCGTCTCCTGGCCTTCCAATCAGCATCCTGTCCGTCTGATTCTTCATCCAATCACCTTCCGACACCTTGCTTTTAAAGGACCTTCAGCTGTGTTCATCCTCGCTTGTCAGCTGAGCTCATCCCTCCTCCACCCCACCTCCACCATCTTCCTTCACATCTACTCCTGGCTTCCTTGCTCCCTGGCCGCCAATCTATCACCAGTGTTGGATCAGGGGAAAGAAATCTCTAAATCTAAGCTTTACAAATGTTCAGCTTAGCTCATGTTGTTGGGGCCATCCATTTGGTCGCAGCTCAACAGATGTCGCAGCTCTGACGTTACAACCGGCGCAGGTGAAAACCTACAAAGGTTCTATGTCCAAGGAAAATAGTTTCCTCTTTGTGTATGGAGTCAAGTAAAGGTTGCGTGTTGCGGAGGGGGAATCACGGATGCGTGATTCCCCCTCCCCTCCTTTTCTTCAGACCTGATCCATCCTCAACCGGTGAAGAGCAGAAATCAACTTCAAAGTAATTTCGTTCTTTTCATAGTAAACCAGATAGGTGCATTTAGAGGTCTGGGCAGGATGAGGCAGTTAAGGTGATGTAGGATCACCAGTAGT
>JAHUTJ010050775.1:0-17873 GCA_036250325.1 Characodon lateralis
TGGAGTGTGTCAGCAGTTCCTGCAAGATGAAGACATTGAAGCTATGGACTGGCCCGCCTCATTAAAAAATGAGGTTCACATTAATTAAAATACAGCATAACAAAAATGTAAATAGTAATAGCAGGGAGAGCTGTAGGGATTTGCAGCATAACTTTATTTTCTGTAAGAGTTGAGCAACAGTTTAAGGGGAAACAAATGTGGCTAAATGTTAATTGTAAACCGCAGCCGATCAAACACCTGGGCAACTGGTTTTATGTTAATATGCAACGGTGTCATCGGCATAGGGGTGACATGGTGCATCATTTGACCTTCTGATGTACATTAACAATATAAATTGTTTAGTGTGGTGGGCCTTGAGGGACACCTGCTGAAGCATTGGGTCAAAGGGCAGATATTTGATTGCTACGTGCTGTTATTTCTGTTTCTATTTTTGTTTTTGTTCTCAGTGTAAAGAAGTTAAAGTCAAAGGAGGATCACAAGCAGAAGAGGAAACAGTTCAAACAGACGTTTAAGGATAAGCAGACCAGCAGCGATGAGATTCTGCAGAACAAAGACAACTCAGCAACACAGAGTCAACAAAAAGGTACTGTTTCATAGGTTATGGTGACTCCTAGGACCTGACGTTTATCCCTCTGCATGGTACTTTTATCAAAACACAGAATAATCTGTCTTTGTCATTTTTCTGCTGCAGCTTGGTTGGTGTACAGAGATCGAGTTCTGCTGCAGATCAACCAGAACATGGACCTTCTGAGGGAGGAGCGGGGCCTCCAGGTTTCCGTGCTGACCAGGAGCCTCCAGCCCTGGTTGGAGCTGGACTGGTCGAGGGGGAACCATATTGCCAGTAGGCTGCTGAACTGGCAGCAGGAGCAGCTGGACACTTTGGGCCAAGCTCTGGAACTACTGCTGGAGAGGAAGAACCGGGTCTGGGCTCGGGTTTTTATTCAAGAACTTGGCAGCTGTGTGGGTATAAACTCCAAACTGAGCAACTGGGCGTGTCAGCTCAACAACGCAGGTCAGCCTTCACATGCTTCTGTTTATTTGTGGACGATGTTTAGAGTCAGTCTGAAGCCTGATGGGCTGTTTTCCCGCTTTCAGGTCTGCAGGCAGCCCAGTCCTTCATCGATCGGCACTCGGAACGCCTGGAGCAGCTGGATCTGGCTATTCTTCTGAACTTTGACCCTTTAAAGGAAATGATTTTAGAAAAACTTGACAGTAAACCTGAATTTTTTTCAAGCCTTGGCTTGACTGTGACTGAGTATCTAAAGCAGGCCTCGGCTCATGACATGAGGCTATTTATCTGGACTCTGGAGGAGCATAGAGAGGACTACGTTTCTTGTCACACTATACTGGATGAATATTTTGATATGATGGGTACGTATTTTGAACCTGGCAAATGTGATTTACAAGCATTCCTCTTGCTTTAAAAATCTCCATTTGTTTTTCAGATGGACATTGTTCTGTGTTAAAAAAGTCTGAAAATGAACATGTAAGTCTTCTTCTTCTTTTTTTTCTTTTTTTGCACGTTTTCGTGGTTTGGCTGTATACCTGACAGTTGCCACAAACTGAACTTAATTTGGCAGCATGTTACTAAAAATGTCCCGATCATTAAGATTCATACGGTTGTTCTTTACACACAATCGCTCCACTTTAAATTTGAATATTTTAATATAAACCACTGCTTTTACAGATTACTGTTCAAGTCAGATGATGTTTAATCGGTGGTTGTTTTTAATACAGATTTGGCTCACTGCCCAGGGCGCACTTGTGGCATGGGGTGGCACGAGTGCTAGCAAAAAATAAATAAATAAATAAAACAGCTTAGGCTTGTTATTTGTCAGAAATTTTCACTGACAAATTAAAACCTTTAAAAAGAAAAATGGTGGCTGCAACATTAAGTATGTCTTTTCTTAGTTCCATGTGATGCGTTTGTTGTAATTTCATAGTAAATTGGACCGCAGACATCCAGCAGCTTTTCATCGAAGGTGGACTTTGTGGCCCCGATTCATTAAACACAGCAAGCATTTCCAATGAAAGAGTGATCCATATGTTGCTAAAAATAGAATATAAAATGTTTCTAGAGCTAGAAATTAGAAAACTTAAATTGTTTGCCTGGCTTTAGATAAAACGTGAGACCTGTAGCCCTCCTGGACCTCAAACATTTTATGCAAAAATGAGAGTCTGTGTGACGTTAAAACATTGAATGTTTCTCGGATAGTTTTTCTTTTAAAAGTTTTTTTTTTTTGAGATTTTAAACAAATTTGTAGTTTTTGTTGCCCATGAGTGTTTTCAACTTGACTATTAGGTCTACGGGGCCAAAAGTTTGGACACTCTATACCAGCAGTCTGCGACCTGCAGCTCTTTAGGCGCTCAGTAGTGACTCTTTGTAACTTTGGCCAAAAATGTTAAAGACCTGAAAAATATTTTTAAATATGAAGCTAAAAAGGGCTAGTTCTAGCATTATATTTCTGCATTTTTATGCTATATTTGCATAGTGCATATATTTCCAAAAGTATTCGCTCACCTGCATTGACGTCCCATTCCTAATCCAAAGGGTTCAGTATGATGTTGGTCCACCCTTTGTAGCCATCTGGGAAGGTTGTCCACAATGTTTAGGAGCATGTTCATGGGCATTTTAGACCATTCATCCTGAAGCACACTTGTGAGGTCTTACACTGATGTTGGACAAGAACGGACTGGTTCTCAGTCTCCGTTCTAATTATCGGATTGAGGTCAGGACTCTGTGGAGGCCAGTCAAGCTTATTCACACCAAACTCTCTCAACCATGTCTTTCTGGAAGATATCATGTTGGAAGAGGAAGCGGCCATCTCCAAACTGGTCCAACAAAGTTAGGAGCAAGGAATTGTCCAAAATGTCTTGTTCTGGTGAAGCATTCAGAGTTCATTTCACTGGAACGAAGGGAAAGAAACTCTCCATTTGCCTTCCCAGCTCATTAAAAGCAACAATTAGATATGAGTTTTTAGTTCTTCTATTTAACAGTTTATATAGTAGGTGTTCATAAAACCCGATAAGCTTTCTTTTCTCAAAGAGTCACATAGGTTTTACAGCTGCAGGCAAATTTACTGTAATTAAGAATTAGAGCAGAAATAGCTGTTAGGATTGTAAAGGTTGCTGACCCCTGCCTAATCCCTAGCCCTATACCTCAGTTTGCACCTCCTACCTGATCAAATAGAAACCTTCGTCTTAACAAAGGCTAATTTAACGTGATCTCATTACAGAATTCTCCTACGAGGGCTAAGAGTCGAGGCCGGAAAAAGAAACGAAAGGTAGAAAGTCTGGAAAATGAGACCCTGATGTAAAGATTATTGTAACGCATCATCATGTCGACCCTTTCTTCTGCTTATTTCCACCCAGGGTCTTATTGGGTTGTCCGGGTTGAGAGGAGTAACTCCAAGAGAGGAGTGGGACCAAGACTTTTTTGAAGATGACTCTTTGTAAGTTAAACATCTTTTGAATAATCTGCTGGGAAAGAAACCCGTTCTGATGATTTTCCTGTCTGCAGATCATTCCTTCACCCTGGTGACCCATTTAGTGTTCCCAGTCACCTTCGAGAGCAGGTAGCGGATTTTGAGGACGAATACAACAGAAGCAGGAGCAGAACTCCCTATAGAAAGATTTTAGACAACAACCCTGATTCCACTAAACAAAGTTTGTATGAGTAAGTATGAAACAGACCTGAGAAACGTTCGTCGATACGTTATTATGAAAGTGTGACGTTTACGTCCAGATCTGTAGAGACGGTTCATTTTCAGATGAAACATGATGCATTATTTTAAGTTTGATTCTGGGTGACGTCTGCTGTCTTCATTTTGTTTCAATGATTTTACTACCGTAACCAACCCCTCTTTACCTTCTAAATGTTATGCTGTATTGAACAAAACCAAATGGATTGCAGGCTTAGAGAGCCTGAATGCATGGTACCTAGATAGCGAGCTAACGCTTACTGCAGTGTGGAGATTCATGTTGCGATGAGAATAAATTTTAGATTTATTAGATGTGCCTCGCAGCTTAAACTCAGCTGCTCAAACTTCTCTCCTGCTGCAGCTACTTTGCTCAGATCCTGGAGGAGCACGGCCCCCTGGTGGAGGAGGACCCCCTGCTAGTGGGAGAGTTGCAACACTTTCCCCACGAGGCGAGGAAGATGATCGCAGAAGCGGGCGGCTTAGAAACCTTCCTTTTGGAGTCTTTACGATTCATTAAGATAGGAAGGTACATCGGGCTGACTCATCATGCAGTCTCCCTGCAGCAGGACAGACACAGAGCAAGCCTGGACGACCTGGATGAAATAGTTGATGCTCACCATAACTCTATATCACCTGACTTGTATACAGTGAGTGATTTCCCACACGATCCGAAGGGTTATTCCCCCATACCCCCTGGAACACATCCTGTTCTTCCAAATCCGTATTTGTTTTGCTCCCAGTCATCAGGAAGACACTCTCTCTCGCACTGGTGTGACAAAAACTATGGCTCACCGCCTCACATTTTACCCAACGGTTATACGGAGCCTACTCTGGATGTTCCGGACAATATTTATGGAAATTTGGAAACGAATTCAGCTTCACACAGGAATATTTTGTCCACGGATGAAAATCGCTCCTGTAGACATGCTGCAATACAGGTTCAGACCATTTTACCTGGCTTTCAAAGAATCCCACCTAAATGTGTGAAATGCATTCATTCAAGCTGATCTTTATTTTGCTCTAATAGACGTGTCCGGAGGCCATGAGCAGCGTGGCGGTGAACACTGAGCTTTACGAACGTTTTGAGAGCTACCAGGTGAGTTACATGCCATAACAGAAATACAAAAAGCACCAGAACATTTCATTTGACGGATGGAGACGGTTTCAGCAGTACGAGCTCAAAGAATAAGCATGACGCACAGTGTTGAAAGGCCACAGCACCAACTAAACCGATACTTTCCTCACCTTATTGGCCAACATTCATGGAGCATCTGTGTCTTTGCTGGCTGGCCTGTGATAACATTTTGTACATCTAGACCTTCCTAATATCTACTGATCTCTCATCTTTTAAATCAATAATGGTTTTTTAACATTTCTTGAAAATAAATATCTGAAAATCTGTGACAAGACTACAACCCTCCGCACTTTTCAGTTGGATTTAGGTCTGGGCTTTGACTGGACGAAAAATCATGCAAAAAAGCTGGACAGACCTCCAGAAAGGAGTTGGACTGCTTGGAAACAAATGATTAAGCAGTTAGAAGTCCTCTAAAACTTTTACACAGTGTTAGATGATATTAATCCCAGTGGGTAGTTTGGTACAAAAAGAGCTTAATTGCTGCGTTTAAATATTTTGAGCTTTAAACCATAAAAAGCCTCATTGATGGTGTTTGTTTTTCAGGGTGGCATCATCAAGCAGGAGAAGAGAAACAAGAAGCTGGAGCAGCAAATAAAGAAAACTGAAAACTGTCTTAAACTCGATCCAAGTAGCAGTGAAGACATCAAGTTAATGGAAAATAAATTAAAGGAGATCACTACAAACATACAGGTAGGTCTAAAGCAGCTGCAGCTACAGTGTAGTTGCAGGTCGGCTGTTTTTGGAAGAGTTCAGTGTCGGTTTTTTGTTTGTTTTTTTTACATAGGTGACCAATAAGGAGCTAGTGATGTTCCAGCAGAAGCTGGAGGAGGAGGTGAAAAATGACCAAAAGGAGAAGAAAACCAACCAGGAGGAGCTGAAGTCCCTAAAGATGGAGATGGAGCAGCTGGTGGAGGAGCAGGGGAGGTGAGCAAGGTTTCAGCAGGGTCCAAAATGGGTCTTAAATTACTTTTATTATTAATTAAATTAGTATTTTTTTTTGTTTTTGGAAAAGCTCCAGCAGCATTTATTTGTCATTTGTTGGTGGTTCTGTCTGAGGACTTTGGGTCCTGTTTTGCACTGTGGTAAAACCACAGAATCCAGACAATTCATCCCACCCTGCTAACCTGCTCCGGTAGCTTGTTTATGATTCATTTTCTGTTATCTAGCCTTACATGGGTTGTATTCTATTGATTAAGTGATCTTGAACAAATTTAATGTTGCAATGCGTGTAGAGGCTTAAAATTACATCACGAGGGTCCGAAACCCAGGTTGAGACTTGGATCATGAACGTGCATCCCTAACCCTGAAGATTTTACGTGCCGTTTAACTTTGGTTTGACGTTTTTCCTCCATGCGCAGCCTTTCCCGGAACATCAGACAGAAGAAGACCAGCTATGAAGCCAAGTTCAACGACTTCTTGGAGCTGAGGTGAGCAGCAGGAGGAAACGCAGGACTTATTGAAATCCTGAATAAAATTCTCACTTCATGCATTTGGTCTCCTCAGCAATCAGTCAGCGGCTGAGAAGATGAGTTTGGAGGATGAGATCAATCGCTTTAAGGCTCTGTTAGCCTCTGCTGCTAGAAGGTCTCACACTGCTCAGGTAACATTTATTTCCTCTGGAAAGAAAAGAAAGTCCTACATATTCACAGTGGGGAGGGTTGGTGAAAGGAAGGGGTTGAAAAGAGATCCAGCTCCATGGTGAACACATCCTTTATCTGCTCGCTTGTTCTCTCCAGCTGTCGGTGGCTGAAAGCAGCAGGGATCAGGGTCTGTACGGCCTCTACAGAGAGCTGGCTGACGCCAAAGCTTTGCTGAGCAAACTGGACGAGGCGGCACACAGGTGAGACGAGTGAAGGGTCGGAGAACCAGTAACAGACAGCGGTTTTACGCCTTAAAAAGGTTTAAAATGCGCTACCAGAACCAGGCCACAGCGGGTTAACATCTGTAGCTCATTCTGTTTATCCATGGAGGAGTTTATGGATTTGAGTAAAATCTGGAAATTATTATTTAAAACTTGTATTTTTTATATAGTAAAACAAGATATTTATTTATTTCATTGTTGCTGCGATTGTTTGAAATGTGATTGGTCAACTTTCAAAGCAACTCTGGTTCAGACCAATCGGCTTCAACTACAGCATTACAGGCCCCTCCCACCCATGAAGTGGGCGGGGCTACCGGTTGTGGTTAGTTCCGCCCACTGGGAGTTGATTTGTCTAAAGCTGGCCTGTCACACAGTTGACCAATCAGGTGTTGGGGTCTAGTTGTTCACCTTGAAACGCCTTAAACCACCTGGTCGTGGTCCGTTTTTTTTTTTCGTTGTTGCCATTTTTACAATAAATAAGAAAAACGGGTAATACAGCTACTGGGATCATAGAGAGAAAACTAAACAGCAGCGCCATCTATGGGCCGAGTTGTGGCTCCAGTTCTAAATCACCTCTATTTGCAATGAGAGGCTGATGAAAAGATCTGAAGCTCCATGACAGGCTCTTCCTTATTCAGTTTGTTTAGAAACCAGAAAAGCTCAAACACGACTTTTCTTCTTCTTTTTATTTTTGAACATTTTCCAGAACCCCAAGCCAAGAACTGGAAACGACGAGGAGCGGCTGCAAAGCTAAGGTCGAAGAAGTGGAGAAGAGCATCTCCACCGTTGAGGTGCCATTGAACTTCAAACAAAAACGAACCAGAAAAATAACATCTCTAGTTTAGCTTTTTATAATTGTCATATTTCATCCATCAGACAGAATCTCAGGCCTTTACTGGTGTCGTCTATAAACTATAAAAACATTCTTGTAGTTGTGCGCCTGAATGTTACTGAAACCTGTGCATATTTCTGTCCACAGCGACGGTTCCAGGAGCAGCAGGATCAAGTGAAGAAAGGCAGACGAGTCTGTGATCTGCCTCTGGCCGATGACAGCAGCACGCCTGAGCCTGCAGCTGCACCAGTAAGACCAGTACAACATGTTGCTTTTATTCGCTTATCTTCACATCAGAATTCAGCTGAAGGTTTTCAGGGTTTTTCTTGTTTTCTAGTTAAAGTGAGCAGCTCGCTTGTCAGTTTTCCTCCGTGCAACAGAGATGACTGTCGTAGTTCTGCATTTATGTCTCTAATCAGGCAAGCTGCTAATGTTTTACACCTCAGATTTTGTCAACTTCTAGTTGTCAGATCTGTTTTACAAATATGTGGCGATGCCGCATTCAATCTAGAGATCTGGTTTGGCCTAATTTTCCTTGGATCATCTCTGTAGGGGTGATCAGCAGGTCACATCCTCCTGTTTAACAGGTGCGCTGTATTTAAGCCATAAACACATCTGTGCTTCACACTTTTTGATTTCACTCGGATAAAGGTTAGCAATACAAAGTCTGAATGGGAATAATTTTGTAGTTCCTTTTGTTTCTCTTGGACTTAAAGCTAATATTAAAGACCCTGCAGCAGATTCTTATCTTTATGATTTAGTAAAAAACAAATAGGATCCGCAAGTCAAAGAAAGTCCAAAAAAGGCATCAACCTTACCTTTTAAAACAGAAGCTTTAGTGTTCATATAAATCATGTCAGGTTATACTGATTGAATATATGGCGTACCCCAGGGCTCTGATTTGGGACACACACACACACCCCTATGCCTCCTTGGACAGATCATTCAGAACATACCCATTCACTTTTATGCAGATGACATTCAGCTGGAACTCTACTTAAAAAACTAAGAGTTCTTCAAACTGTCTGAATTATTTGAGTGCCTCAAAGACTGATCGTTTCCCCTGATCCGGAACTTGGTCGTCAAACCAAACTTAAAGAATTTAGGTGTTTTCAACCCGCCGGTGTCCCTTCAATGTCCCTAAAAGCATTTTTTCTGAAATGGGTTTCATCATTTGTCTAAACAAAAGTGTCTGGTGTCAAAACAGGAATTTAAAATGATTGTTCATGCTTTTATTTCTTCGTCCAAAACTACTGATTATCTTCAGTTGGTTCAAGGCTGTTAAGATACACAATTCAAAAATCTGAAGCGTTTTTCTGTGGATGTTGCAGCTTTTTGCTGCCCAAGCCGCCCACGGCGCTTCTCCTCCTGCAGCAGCCGAGGCTCCGGCCGCTCCGCTTCCTAAGCTGCACAAACCTGCGGCCAGGAAGCCAGAACCGCCGCATGTCACGGTGTTCGAGAAGTCCATGGAGAGCCTTACTGCCATGTTTCCTGACTATTCAAGGTAAACGGCTGGAGCAGCAAACACTGACGGCTCCGTTGACAACCAAACCGAGCGGCGGGTAGGTCCTGCAGGAGTCTGTGGCATGAATGGATTTTCTGTTTGTCTTCAGGCCCGATTTGACGAGGTTCGTTCAGGAGTTTCGTTTGTCCAGAGGTGGAAGCCTGAACAGCATGCCGTTGCAGGAGGTGGTTGGCGGAGTGACGCAGCTCATCCTCGACCATCAGGTAGATAAGTCGTTTGTAAATTTAAAAAAAATACACGCAAAGTTGATCAGAATATTTTTCTTCTTCTGTTGTCAGCTTAACTTTGAACTAACCAGACTGGCCATTTTTTTTCTGTCGTCTCAGGAAAAGCTGAACACTGCCAGAGCCAACATTGTGGGTCGATCCAGTCCAGCTCAGGGTGCCGCCCCTCCTTTGGCGACCCACAACCCGGTGTGGCAGAGAGTGGGAACCCAAAGAGTCAGAACTCCCAACGCTGTAAGTCCAACAAGATCATTCAGCAAATTAAGTGAAGCAGTGGTTTAAATGAATCACTTGGTTTCCAAATATAAATAAAATGCTTCCTAATCCAAAGAGTCCGATACTTTCAGCACTACTAAAATTCTGGACGGAAACAGACATGAGATCATTCAGGACTCAGACGCCCCAAAACATTTGGGTCTGTGGTCTCACTCTGAAAGCTCAGATATTCTCCTAATCCTGAAACTAAGGCTTCTTTGCATAGAAGAAAATATGTTTATATCAGAGGACAACCCCTGCCACTAAAAATAGCTTAAAGGGGAAAAAATGATCCACATTTTCAATATAAAATCAGTGCAACTAAACAATCTGAGTGCGTTTAACCATCATTTCCTGTTAGAATTAAATCTAGCTGTAGGATAAATACATGCAGGTGTCCCAGAAAATGACCTGGACTATGAACAAGTCTAAGTAATTATGGTGTTCCACTCAATTCATACATTTTTTTTTTTGTCAACTTTGGCAGTTATTGTTCATCACAATTTAAAATGTAAACGGAGGCATATAAAGTAGAAAGTATAGGCACCCGGAACGCCAAAACTAGAGGAAAATCAAGCCATTGTCATCCGTTTTTGAACAGTTTGACATGAAATAAACAGAAATGGGTATCAGCGAAGAGTGCAACTCTAAAGGAAAATCTTATCTGAATGAATAATCCTACAGATTTAGTTAGAGAAGAGTTAAATGTGATTTAAATCAAGTGCAAGGCTGGCTCTGACGTTTGGCCGTTAACACGCGCAGGAACATTTTTGATCGGTGGAGTTGGTGCATGAAGGGACTGCAGAGACATGTGCTTTGTTTGTCCAGGTCAATGGGAGAAATACATCCTAAACCTCTAGATCCTTCCTCTGACTCGCATCGGATCTCGGGCTCATATTTAGTGTTGTCAGAATTCCTATTTTGAGGAGAGCCAAACTGCAGCTTTGGTGCTCAGAACGTTAACTGTGAAGCTTTGTTGTTGTTGCAGCTGAACATGGAGGACCCGTGCATCATCTGCCACGAAGACATGGGCCCAGAGGACACCTGCGTACTCGAGTGCAGACACAGCTTCCATAATGAGGTGAAAGCAGTTCTCTGGGTCTGAAGCCACATCTGGCCCGCTTAGGTTCCTGGTTCTAATGTGTGGTTCTGTCTGTGTCCAGTGTATCAAGTCATGGCTGAAGGAGCAGAGTACCTGTCCCACCTGCAGAAACTACGCGCTGCTACCCGATGATTTCCCCGCTCTGTCTGGCAGGAGACGCCAAGCCCCCTGATGTCTCAACCCCTTCACTGCCAACATTTCTGCTTTTTATTTTTTAATTACTTTCTTTATTGAAATGCTGCTTTTGTTGTTTTTGCTACTTTTAAGAACTGTTTAATAACCTATGGAAATAAACAACTCTGTGTTGGAGCTCAGCTTCTGGATGTCCATATGTCCACCTCTATGCTTCAGCTGCTTTTTCCATCCAACAAGCTTTGCTCTAGAAGAGATCAGACTCAACTTAAACACGTCAGAATGTGCTAAATATTCAGCTTCAAGGTAGCAGTTGTAATTAGTTTAATATTGTTTACTTCAAATACAGCACCCAGCTCATTTTTGACAGCGTTACTGAAGATGTAATGAGCCTTTAAATAAATTTGCAGTGGCGTTTTCTCATGCTGGACAATGTAGAAAAATTTAACATTTAATTTGCCGACAATTTAGAGTTTTATGTAACAAAAAATCTGAAAAACCAGAAATATCACATCATTCACATCCACAGGAATAATAGAATTGTGTAATTTGCTTAAAAACACATTAGTTTCACAAATTTACTGGAACAATTGGTTTTCCCTTGTAAGAATTATTTAAAATCATAATTTGAAAAAAGTTTTTATTAACAAAATCATTACTTACAAACAGAAATCAGAGATGTCCCCTGGTGTTGTGATTATGGGCTCAAGGCTCTTTAATAATTACAATTAGCTATTCATTAATAATTGATAAATTATTAACCAAAACCAAAAAATGTCTGTTTATTCACCTGCTTCACCAAAGGTGGGGGAACTTCGACCTTGTTTTGACAGATAAATCACTCTTGTACGAAATAAACGGTTCTCTTTAATAAATAATCCTGATATACCATTATTCTGGTCCAAAACCCTTCACCTCACCAAGAAGCACTATGCTACACAAAGGGAATAAAAATGACTAACAATAAAAGAAAAATATGTGCGCATTGACTGTCTATGAAGATCAAACCAGCAGTTTTATGGACAAATGTGTCATTTGGGTTCAATGGAAAGAAATCCTCCTGGTGCTGATGTCTTGATCGCAGCGATCAGCTGATGAAACGGTGGGGCCACGCCCCTTTGGGCTCTACCAGCTGATTGGCCCAAATCTCACAAGGGTCATAAACTCTGAGGCGGGAACTCCGTGGAAAAGCTCCAGTAATAAAACTGGAACAAAGAGTGGTCCGGTGAGGCCCAGACCGCAGCTGCTTTGAATGAAAACTTTTAAAAGTCCAACTTCTAACTCCTGGCTGATTTGAGATCAGCCGGACAAAACATTAACCACAATTCAGCAGCAAATCAAACACAGCTCAGCATAACATAATTCAATCAGTACTGCATGCAACAAGTTAATACCTGAGATTAACTACTGGTGGTCCTACATCACCTTCACTATGCCTCATCCTGCCCAGACCTCTAAATGCACCTATCCGGTTTAATAAAAAGATTTATTCTCGCCACCGGTTGAGGATGGGTCAGATCTGAAGAAAAACGAGGGGGGAGGATCAACTCAAGAAAAAAAAACTGTAAACTTCTCATCCGTCGAGGAGGGGAAAATATGAAGAACTGTTTAGTCAACTAAATCAACAAGGAGTCTCCTTGGAAATAAAACCTCTGTGGGTTTCCACCTGCGCCGGGTGTCGGCGTGGTCTTCGATCGTTATATAAATCTTCTGACCTTCTTGTATCAGACAGATTTCCAGCATTCATGCTCTTCCGGGAATGGCCGTGTGGAGGAAAAGTTCACCTGCGAGCTTTTGTCTCTCCAGATATGCGCCTGTGTTGCGTCGTCCCGTGAGACACGCAGGAAATGGCAACGAAAATTGATTTTCTGCGGGTTTTACAATCCCGGGTGACGTCAAGGCAGTGGGGAGCTGCAAAGATCCCTCTCAACTCATGAAATATGTTCTGCTGGCCAGAGAGGAACATTTTTAAGGTGTTTAACACAACTTTCCCAGGAGTGACACCAAATTTCACTATACTTAATTAGGCACACAGATGGCGAATAGAAAACGGGCACAATTTTACAATTATTAAAGTGGTACTAAGATTAGTTTTTATTTAATTTAATTGGGAGTGTATTCCTAAACAACTCCCACAAATGGGAACTGTTTCTTCCAAACTTGAATTTTATGTTAATTGTGAAGTTTAGAACCATTAGGAAAAGGAGAAACCTTCCTGGTGCAGTTGAATCTGCTATCTTGTGAGAATCAGAACCAGTTTCAAGGCATCTGCTGGTTTTTAAAAGGCTCATAAGAGGTTAAGATCTTGACACCGCCTGCTTTTCTGCAGAGGAATATTCAAATTTAGCAACGGAGTCTCTTCACAAGTTCATACAGGGGCTGTACAATGATTTTTTTCATCACCACCTATGTGAGCTTCAGGATCTACATCAGGTCTGAACGAGGGCAGGATAACCAGCCAGCAGCCCGAACATTACCTGCATGCAAAGGGTGAAATCTACCACATACTTCATTCACTGTTTGCATGTCTTTATCTTCCTGAAACTTCACATCTATTCATACATTCAGCAGATGAGCACAGCTGGCTTTTTTAAACTGTCCATCGTTCAATGCATTCTCACGTGTAAAATGATCAATTACACCTAAACGCTTCGGAGGACTTTCGTATTTACATGGTGGCCCTTTTGTGTTTTCGCTGGAAGTTGGAGACGTTCAGACTCTGCAGAGCTTCAGAGGGAAGTTCTCTGTGATCAGGTGATCATCATGAAGGACGATGACGATATTGATTTCAAACTCTGAAGGGAAAGAAACATGTCACATGAATACTTCATACAGTGCATTAAACACCCTGCAGGACTGCTTAGTGCTCCTCTGATTGGACGTTTTCACTGACCCACTTTGAAGTTGGTGGTCTCCAGCGTGGGGCAGGTGAACAGCCGGGGGAAGACCATGTAGATGGGGATCGGGAGGCCGTGGCAGACGTCTCCTTCTGCTATCTGGATGTTCTGGATCTCTGTGGCGTCTCGGGCGTATCCTTCGGCGCAGCCTGCATGCACAGACAGATAACCTCCAGCTCGGCAGCTACGACCACAGCAGCTTTCAGAGAGAATCAAACTCACCGCAGGTTTCTACTCGAACAAGCTGCAGTTCGATGCTCTTGACTGGGACCTCTGACTTCTCCACCACCACCTCACCAGTCAGGGGCTGACTGATCACGCAGCTGGTGGCATCTAAATGTCCCCTGATCAGAAATCTTGGCAGCAGACTCTTCTGCAGACGAAAACATGTCCTTTATATTAGACCTACGAGAAACTTACAGTGACTTGCAGAAGTATTTAAACCACTTGAACCTTTCTACATTTGTAAAACCAGATTTCAGCTACATTTATTGGGATTTTTTTGTGACACAACCTACTGTTGAATTGTGAAGTGAAGAGAAAATGATGCAATGCAATTTTTTTTACTGAAGAGGAACTCTGGAGGAGCTGCAGAAATGTACAGCTCAGGTAGGAGAACATGCTGACCTGCACAAATCTGGCATTCTTGGAACAAGGACAAAAAAAAAGCCAAAAGAATCTCTTTACAGTTTGCCACAACACATCACAGGTGTGGAAGAAGCAGCTCTGGTCAGATGATTAAAAAAAAAAATTCTACATTGCCCTGAACGAACCATTCCTATGTTGAAATATGGTGGTGGCAGCATCATGCTGTGGGAATGCTGGGCATAGGTGATGGGAAGATGGATGTAGCTAAATACAGGATAATCCAAGAAGAAAATCCTGTTAGGGGTTCAACTTTCAGCAGGACAACAACGCTAAACATACAGCCAGAGCTACAGTGGAATGGTCCAATTCAACTTGTATACGTGAGTTAGAGTGGCCCAGTCAAAGTCCAGACCAAAATCCAACGGTCAGTCTGTGGGAAGACCTGATAATTGGTGTTCACAGGTGTTCTCTCGTCTAATCTGACGGATGCTGAGCAACAATTTCAGTCTATGGAAGAGACAAAGCCCAGAAGACTTGCAGCTGTAAGGAGGTTCTACAAATTATTAGCTCAGGGGATGGGGTGTAAATGAAAATGAATGCCACACGTCAGATTTTTATTTGTCAAAAACGTTAAACTGTGCAGAATTTTCATTGCACTTTCTGTGCATTCATGCACTACTTTATGTTGCTCTAACATAAAATCCCAACAAAACAGTGAAGTTTGTGACTGAATACGTTTACCACAGACCGTAGGTTAAGTTCCCCTCACCTCACGGGTGTTCTGCAGAGATTCGGGAGTGATGGAGAATTTGACCGGCGTAGGGACAACTTTTGCCTTCTGTGGCTGTAAAATCAAGGAAAAGCTCAATTAATGCCTTAATAAACAGAAGCAGCAGCAGAGCAGCTCAGCTGAGTAAATACTCTGATGTGTTCAGTTACCTGACAGTGCACCATGAACTCACAGTTCCTGCTCAGGTCTTTGGCCAGCAGGGAGCGCTTCAGGTCACAGCGGAGGGTGTACTGAACAGGAAACAGGCAGAGGTTACAGACAGGAAGCACTCAGATCACTAAGTTGTTATAGAAACACTTTAAAATATCTTCAGAAAGCCTGAACTAGTCATAAAAAAAATTTAGAAAAAAATAAAAGGTTGGCTGCTTAGAGTAAAACTTTCAAGAAATGAGGGAGTGCAGTACCTCTCCACACTAGTGTCACATACTGATTCCAGGTGGAGTGTCAGATTTACCTGAATATTAACAAAGACTCCGTGGTAGGTCTCATACAGCACTTTGTTGCCTTTCGTGTTCAGAGGAAACTCAAACGGGATCTCCGTCTTCCCTCCGGGGATTTTCCCTGCCTTGGCCACCTCGATGTTGTTGCTGATCAGCTGGATTGGCTGCAAAAACAACAATCAGATTAATATCGACAGAAATGCAGTTATTTCCACCACTAGTTTGATGGATTAGGTGGCAGGTTGCTATGCCTGATGGTAAATGTTGTATTCCACAGACAAAGAGTCTGGGAGAAACTTTATTGTCTAGGTTTAGGTGACTAACAGTCTGAATGACTGCTTTGTTTCCTATGCTAAAATGTCAGATGGTTCATTTGTTAAAACATCCGGTTTATCAGTGACATTTATCTCTTTAAACTACTTCAAGACAACAAGACATAAACATCACTACAGCCCTCTGGACATGAAAACACAGAGAGCTTAACAAAGCCTGACAGCACAGAGACCATCTCAGGGCTC
Source organism: Characodon lateralis (assembly GCA_036250325.1). Lineage (NCBI taxonomy): Eukaryota > Metazoa > Chordata > Actinopteri > Cyprinodontiformes > Goodeidae > Characodon > Characodon lateralis. The sequence continues at coordinate 16,001 of JAHUTJ010050775.1, forward strand.
CTTCACACCAGACCACCACCTCCAGGGTTATTTGTTTCATTGTGCACGAAAGACAAAAAAGGTCCCTTTATTTTCTTCACTTTAGCTCTGGACATGGACCAACCCACCTGCAAAATGTCAAGCAGTTACAACAGCTGCTTGTTTGAGGAGATATCACAAGAAGCAACTCAGACGGAGCAGCAGAAAAGTATAGTAAGCCATTTTATCATTTAATCAAGAACACACCTCTTTAATTCCCATCTGAATTGTAGATATCTAAAAATAAGAGTTGTAATAATTCACCTTCCTCTGGTATAAAATTGCTGTCTTGCTTTACGGCAAAAAGTTTTTACATTTAATATTCTAAAATTCACAGGATTTATTAAAACATTTATTGATATTATGGCCAGATAACCAAGTCTTACAGTAATATTTCCCCAGGTATACAGTAAGCAATATAATATTGCAGACCCCTGTTAGTCGCTGCCCACCTTGACAGAGTTGTAGAAGGCCTCGAAGACGCCGACACTCTTGGAGCTGAGCTGGAGGTTGACGATTCCCTCCATGCTGAGAGAGATGCCGTGGTGCTGCATCGCCTCTTTGCATGACAGCGTGATGACACCAGCAACAGTTTCCTGGAAACAGCAGATAACCAACAGAGGTCCTGACTACGGTAACCGCTCCTCACAATGGATCATGTGTGAGATCAGTGCCAAAACATTACTTAAAAACATCTGGAATGGCTGTATTTACACAGGTGGAGTCTAACTGACTAATTAGCAGACTTCTCAAGGCAGCTGGTTGCATTGATTAATTTTATTTAGGTAGTCAGACTATCAGAAGCCTAATCTCACCCTAAAAAGTCTAACATAGCTGGAAGTGTGGGAAACAAGAGCCCCTTTTCCACCGAAAGCCCCTTGTTTTACCCGGGTCATAGGAGTCCCATGGAATCTTGTACGTTCATTCTCCATTGCCAAGGACCATTCATTTAAATCGGCCTAATGACGTATGGGGAAGTTGTGAAAAAATTGCAATACACCTTCATTCCAGCAGATGACATTACTTCTATACTTCTTTTAAAAGCTAATGAATCATTTTTTGTGTCAACTGATAAATAATAGATGATGAGCAGCTTCAGTTATACAGTTGAATAATTCCTTACATTATTCTTAAGATGCACTACATTTTTTTTTACCAACCTGCATCATGTCAGAGTTGTTGCTTTACAACTGCATGATTCATTTACAATATCTACTAAGCATTGAGGAACATACTTGTTTTTCTTTTATCATCAGGTAAACTTAGGCAACTACAGAACACGTTTTTAGTAAACAAAAATTATTTATTAGAATCCAAAAAACACAGTCAGTCCGAAATTACAGGGATTTAATACCTTGACTGTCGAATCATAAGCAAATATTTATTTAAAAGAAGAAGATGTGTAGATTAGAGCAGGAGATGGCAGGATCACTGAGCTTCTGCACAAAACTATGAAAAATTAACAATATTAAAGCGTCCTTACTCCACTGAGTTAGGTGTACATAAAAAGAAAGGTTTGGATAATGTGTTTTTTTGTACATAGAAAATTTAAAGTGCTCTGATCATCGAACCTGCAATAAAACATTTACAGAACTGTGGCGAAATTGTTTCTAAATAATGCCAAAAATAACTTAAAAAGACACACATTTCCGGCGAAATATTATAGGTAGCGGGAAATCCCAGAGTGCCGGGCCGAGACCAGGCAGCGGTTAGTGGGGGAGTCCCGGTCAGTGTTGCCAGGTGTACGATAATTATCGTATTTGTACGATAATTTTGCTCTCTGTACGATGTACGATCAATATTCCTAAAAAAGGCCAAATGTACGATAATTTGACCATTCCGTGAATGTGTGGTT
>JAHUTJ010050776.1:0-17864 GCA_036250325.1 Characodon lateralis
ACATTGGATCCTGAAGGCGGTGCCGTGTATCAGGATGTCAATGCACCAATACACACAGCAAGACTGGTGAAAGATTGATTAGATGAACATGAAAGTGAAGTTGAACATCTCCCATGGCCTGCACAGTCACCAGATCTAAATATTATTGAGCCACTTTCGGGTGTTTTGGAGGAGCTAGTCAGGAAACGTTTTCCTCCACCAGTATCACATAGTGACCTGGCCACTATCCTGCAAGAAGAATGGCTTAAAATCCCTCTGACCACTGTGCAAGACTTGTATATGTCATTCCCAAAGCTAATAAATTAATGCTATAAAGATTATCTTCTTTTTAAATTTAATTTTATTTAACTTTTATTTATACAGGTTGTCTCACTGAGATCCAGTATCTCAATTGCAAGAGAGACCTGTTTGAAAAAACACAGAAGACAGTACAAACGCAGGACCTGAAAATGAGATGTTTCATTTGAGGGGTTAATTTATAGAGGAGGTGAGCGGTTGACCATCATCGATTGCATCTAATAAGGATCCAGAGGCAATGACATGTCTGTTTAAACAGACTTGTCGAAAAATTTTCTGCTACCAATATAAACCAGTTCCAATTAAAAGCACCCACCAGGACAATTTCTTGAAAATTTAAGTTAGACAACTAGACTAATGATGCCAAAGTATCAGAATGGGCAGATAGAAGTCTGTAACAACCAACAACAGTCAGAAACTGCCCACTAGACAAGTCATCTTTAAAGATGAAAGTTCAAACTGGTCAGGAACAGATTTTGGGAGAAGGATCTGAACTCTAAGGAAGGATCTACCATATACAGCTACACAACCTCTTTTTTGTTGGCCGTCTGAGCAATAGATATTAAGGTCAAGAAAAGATACATCTTTCCATCTTGCAAGCTACGGATATGTATATGTAATATAAGCAGACCACTTGCCGTTTTAAAATTAGCAGGTGTATTACATTCAGTAATAGGACCAGGATTTGGCTGGATACCAGAAAGAAGTAAGAGAATTGTGGTTTTGGCTTCCTGAGGATGAGGGCTGTGGAGACTAAAACACCAAATATTCAAAATCCAGTGACATTGAAGATAGGCAAAGCAGTCAAAGTCAACAATAGTTACAGATAAGTCCAGAAGAGAAAGTTCCCTGTATGGTGTTGATGTTACAGGATTCGTAGTTAGAAAACTTGGGTGTACAGAGTCCGGATTGCCTGGACCAAAGTCACTGAGACTCCATGCTGCAACAATGCAAAGGGCCACAAATAACCCCATCACAAAGAGAGGCCTGTTTGATGAGTTCTTCTCAGGTAACATAGTGACCAGAGCAGATGGCCAATAGCCAGAGCAGGTGGCTACTGCTAGCAGACCTGGTGGCTTTACATTTTTATTTGTAGATAAAGGAAAAATTAAAACCCATATATCCTTCTCCTTCCAATTTATGGTTAAGCTCTACTTTGTGTTGGTTTATAAAATAGAGTCCTAATAAAATGTATTGTAGTTTGTGGTTGTATCATGACAACGTGAAAAAGTTTAAGGGGTATAAATACATTATTTGTAGGGCACAGTACCTGCCAAACTGCTCAACCTCCTGAGCATAGGTTTTACCCTGGATTTACCTTTGGATGGGTTAGGAAGCCATCACTTGATTGTAGAAATTGCTGTAAATATGTGTGATTTTGGTTGACAGCTTCTGAACAGCTGGTGAAGGAAATTTTTTACACAATATTATTTCCATCATAAACTGACATGTCTCAGATTTTCATAAGACAGCAGACCAGCTCCTGCTGCAAAGTAACTGTTGTAAACGTCTTCTACACCACTACCAGAAAACAGATATCTGTATGTCACTTGAAGATATTCATTTCATCTTGTTCACTCTAAATGACCTTAGTTTTTAACTGTTTGGTTGTCATGGTAACGGGATTGCATGAGAAAAAGTGATTGTGTGCTGTTTGTGAATTCACTGGAATGTCTTTTTCAGGAGCAGCTTTCTTTTTGTGCACCAATGCAGAATATGAGCATTTCTGGTGAAACTGTGGAAGAACAGATGTTGATAGTAATAATGAATGCATGTCTTGCTGCTGAGGATCGCGATGATGAGGAAGATGACGGGTGCATCTGGATGCCTGCAGATGAGCTCTGCCATTTTTGTACTTAAGTGCGGAGGCGGAGAGAAAGAGAAATGGAGATTGAGCACGTGTTCTTACGACTCTCACACACACACACACACACACATACACACACACACATACTGTAGAGCCTCAACTGCGACACACAGACCTGTCTGTGGCTAAAAATGGAAAACATACTTGCTGTTGCTGAGAAGCCACACGAAGGCTCAATATGAGGCAAATGTACATGCCGAGTTTTATACTTACATACATTCACTTGAAATTACATGCCGTTTTAAATATTAAATAATAAAATCTTTTTTAGCAACATTGTCTTACCATTAAATAGCAACAATCCAATATGCTGAGCTACCTAATCTCATGTAATTATTCAAAGTTAAAAGGCCTTTTAAACAAGATGTTACACTGATACCCTTTTAGCTGGTCAGTGTATTCAATTTAGTATTTCATGCAAATAATGTTGTAATCACATTGTCAAATAAATTGTAACACAATTCATGTATCATTGTTTTTTCAGGTTTATTTATTTAAACAGGGACAGTGCATATTAATGACAAAATGCACAGTATTTGTAAATATGCCAGATTATAACCGATGGCTAGTTTCCAACTGCTTGTCCCTTCACAGGTTGATCTTAACATACATAGATAAGAACCTAGACATAATAACAAAAGTCCCCCTTGAAATACAAACACAAAATTATGTAAAACACAAGGGAGAAAACACTGTGTTATGCCATCAGTGCCATCTTTCAGCACCCGGTTTTTATTCTAATGAGTCCATCTTTTATTCTGGTGATAATCACATTCAGGACACGATACAGACTGTGAACTCGAGTATGGTGACTAAAGTATCTAGGCTACAATTCACTTGTGTAGGAGTGTCTTGGTGCTTCCACATGAAAATTGTGTTTGATTTTTTGACAGTTAATTGTGGAGATGATATTATTTATAGGAAAACCTCAAGTTGAAGCTTTTCTGATAGTTACTTTTTTTAGATTTGTTTATTTTTTATCATTTGTAACTGGCTTTGCTGTCTATATATTATGCTTTAGAGCCACATCAAAGAGTGTGACTATGGACAAAGGGGTTTCTTAATAATTAAACTAATAGTGAGCTCATCACTGGGCTTTAACTTGCTACTTGGCAGATTTTTTTTTTTTCTTATCTAGCTGGTCTAGTCTACCTTGTAATATCAGTGTCAGTCATTTTCTACCACTTATTCCATAGTGGGTCACAGGGAAGCTGGTGCCTATCTCCAGCAGTCTATGGGCGAGAGGCAGGGTACACCCTGGACAGGTCGCCAGTCAATCGCAGGGCAACACACAGACAACCATGCACACACTCATTCATACACCTAAGGGCAATTTAGAGAGACCAATTAACCTATGGGGTGTGGGAGGAAGCTGGAGTACCCGGTGACAACCCACGCATGCACGGGGAGAACATGAACACTCCATGTAGAAACACCCCCGGACGGGAATCAAACCAAGGACCTTCTTGCTGCAAGGCAACAGTGCAAACCAACTGCGCCACCGTGCAGCCCCCTTGTAATATCAATTCAATTCAATTCAATTCAATTCAATTCAATTCAATTCAATTCAATTCTACAATGTTCGCGTTTAGTACAGTTTGCCCTCGTTCGGCCCTTGTAGAGGGTCAATGCAAGTGAAGAGATGTCAATGATTGGTCAGATTGTCCAAGCTGTGTTGTGATTGGTTAGATTTGTGGAAGTAGCGGGGCGGGTAGCAAAGTCGCTCTACCGTGACTTGTTGTTATTTGTCTTCAGTTTTACTATTTTAGTAACGTATTTTTAGTGGAACCTAGTTGAGCAACAGTTGTGAAAGACTGCTGGCTACAGAAGCATCTTTTTTAAACTACATGTTACAAGATATTTACATGCTTTTGTGACAGAGTTATCTCTGTTAGCTTAGCAGGCTAACCTCCCATTGGAGCCACGATAGATAGCTTCCAAGGAGCTACAAAAGCAGCAGTAGTGACACCAATAGACGAGGTAACGACTCATAACACGGCTTGTAATAAGGTGTTAAGTTCGTGTTTTTTGACATTCTTTAAACTTAAAGCAAATGTGAGTAAATCGCATTAGGCTGTAGACAGCTGCTTCATTCTGACGTCGCATCTTTTTTTAGCTTAAAATGACACACCTGTGGATTTTTCTTTGGCTGAAGACAACTAATGTTAAGCAGCCAACACTAAGATAACTATTAAATGTTTACCTTTGACTTTTAGCTTTTCTTACCAGAAAGTTGAGCTGAGGTGCTTTAAGTAAGGTCCATGTTAATATTAACAAGTTTGAAGTGTTGGTCTTCAGTATGAATTGAACGTGTTTAATTTCAATTTGACCTAGCCTCTATGGAAAATAGCCACTATAAAAAATATTTTCGACCTTTCACAGTTGATGTTATGTGTTTTCCTCAAAGTAAAATTGTTTGCTTTTCAATAGCTAAGGTAGCAACATTTCAAAGGAGTTTCACGTCAAAACAATTTAATCTAAAAGAGCGATAAAATAATGTTCAAATGATACCAAGATTATGTTATTTCACTGAAACCTCTTAAAACTTATGACAAAAAATGTCCTCAGCTATTTTTAGATATTGCCATGTATTGTTTAACAAGGGATCTTCGATGAATGCTCTTTAGTGGTTATAAATGTCAGATTATTGATCGATAATTGCCCTTTTTGTCTGCCAATAGGTCAAGTTTATTAATAAATGCAGCATATTATATTTTCAGCATTAATAACAGGCAAAAAAATATCATGCCATGAAACCAAAGCACATTAAGCTTGCTTTCTTTTTTTAAATGAAACATTATTGTTAAATCATAAACTGAAGATATAAATTATGCCTAATCTTTGATGGAATACACAACTTTAAATGTGAATTGTTGTATTCAGCATGTGACTTGCAGTATAAAAAAATCTCTTTTTATCTATTGATATTTTGTTGGATGCTTCAAGGTTGGTGCTTCGATATCTTTTGTATTGTGAAAGAAAGATAATTTGCAAAATAAGAAAAACCCAATAAATATGTGAATATTTAACCCTTGGTTAGAGACTGGTTCTGATATGTTTTATTCTTAATTATTCTGTAAGAAAAAGTACAAAAGATGTTGCATGCTGAATTAATGGAAATGGCATGAGGCTTTGTGCACAGATGGTGTGTCATCAAAAAAGAAATAATAAATAAATAAAGTATAGGACAGGACATAGTTTCCTCTCTAATATTCTGTGACAAACGTGTTTTTTCCCCTGAGTATGAAGGGTTTTTTCAAGGTTTATCTTGTTAGATGGTGGCTTATTGGTGTGGTAAATTTTAACCACTAAACTCCTTTTATGTTACCTTATGCAATAATTATGCTCATCATTAAACATTTGTTTACGGAGAAACAATGTTGTCAACAACCTGAATTTCTGATCTCGGAGGCAGCAGTGATGATGGACCAATTACCAAGTTTTACATAAATTAATCAAACTGTGGTACAACATATGATATAATTTCTTTCCCATTACTACATTTCAATTTGCTGCTGTTCTCAACAGCATGAATGCAGCTAAGTAACCGCGGTCATGCAATTAACTGTTATTATTTAGCGCTACACAATATCAGAAAAACATGTAATTGCGGTATTTTTGCTGAGAATTGCAATGATGATATCGATTACTATTAACCCACATTTGCATGACACCTTTCTTTCTTCAATATTACAGCAGGTAAACATCATGTGTGGCCATAAAGGTCAGTTAGAGTCCATTCAACTGACTAAATATAGTATTGGTCTTCAGAGTGGAATTCCCGGCACATGAAGCACGGCATCCTACCAAAAATTGCATCCAAGCACCTGTTTATGATTGTGATGTTGCACACTGGAAATTGTGATTTATTGTTATTATTTCCTAATAGGAACTTGCATATTTTTGAGAATATGATACATCTTGCATATAGTGCAAAATGGTGCACATTTCTTTCACATTCCTATTATTATTATTACAGCACTAGCAAGCAAACCAACAGATAATGATATTTAAAAGTCTTAGTGAGACTCCAGTTGGTCATCCCATCTGCTCCTTTGCTCCTCACAGCATGAATTGCCCACCCACAAAGCGTCTCCGAGGCGTAAACCAGGATGTTGTGACAGCAGTTGCCTTCGATGACCCTTTTGGAGATGATGAGGAATTCACCCAGGATGACTTGGATGAAATAGACGTCCTCGCCTCGCAGGCCTTCACTTCGGCACTACCAGCGCCAGCATCTAAACCAGTATCCAAACCCAAGAACCAAGCCCTTGGCTCCACCTTGCCATCCTCTCTGGGGCAAAACAAATCTGCAACCAACCAGAGCAAAGAGAACAAGTCTGAGATATACAGAGGAAATGCTGGAAAACACAGCAGGGAAAATTTTGGTGAGTTAAAGGCAAATACAATTTATGTATCTTAATTAAAGTTACAAGAATTAACCTAATTAATTGAAATATTTAACTCCACCTTTAGCTGCTTCATTTCCTCCTATTTTACGTTTTTCTATAATAATTTTGCAGTTTAGACTGTCAGCACTTAGACACTCACTGTAAAGTTTGCACCTCTCAGCAATTCTGATCTCAATTGGCTGCCTTTTTGATGACACTGGCAAAGCTCTGTTGTTTTAGTCTCACAATCTGTCATAAAGGTAATCATATCTAAGTGTTTAATAAAACTGTAACCTGGTAGCAACAGTAATAAGAAACTTTTCAAGGTAACAAAAGCTAAGCAGAGATTGCAAAGAAAAATACACAAAGGGTCTAAAAATAAGGTTTAAAGAAGACAGAAAGCCTATTAGTATTTTATTATTCTACAAATCAAAGTTTAACGGTATAATAGGGGGTGTTTAGACCTCCACCAAAACATGCAGTGTTCATAAAGACAAAGCTATCTAAGTCAGTAAAGTTTAGTCTGTAATAGTTTGTGTTGTAGCAGTGGGTGAAGCAGTGTTTTTTTTGACTATTCAGGTAACATTCAGCAGCAGTTTGGGTCAGACAGAGAGGACTCCTATAGACTCCTGGAGGCACAGCAGGCAGAGCTTAAGAGGAAGGTGAGACTAACAAAATGTCTGATGCAAGAACATCTTGTCCATCGTGTTATTTTGTTCAAACCAGGTTTCAAGAAAGTTAACTGTTGCATAAGTGTTTCAAATATAATGTTCGTCGGACTTCTATCAGCCTTTCTTTTTGGTTCTCCCACTGTTGCGTTTAATATTTACAATTATATCTTCACGTTTTTCCTATTTGCGTAATATGTTAAAATATATCCTTACAAATTATAGCAAAGCTAAATCAAAATATTTACATAGATTGCAGGCTTTTAAAACACTGTAACCCCATAAGGTTAATTTGAATCAAATCTGCAAAATGATTCTATAATGTAGCACCTGTTTACTACTTTACTACTACTACTCTGAGTATGCGTCTAAACACCTGAGCAGTTTAAGAATGTAGGTGTTTTGTGTTTTACACTCCGTCTTTTTCAAATCTGGGTTGTGTGTATGTTATTAGCTGAAGGAGGTGGAAGAGGAGATTATGTTGAAGAGTGGCGAGATCCGTGTCCTGAGGGACTCTCTGAAATCAGCTCAACAAGAGAAGGAAGCGCAGAGACAGAACCAGGTTCTGCTGGAGACTCAGAGGCAGAAGGAGCAGAGTGACCGAGAGAAGGAGCTCAACAGGAAGGTAAAGATGTTAAGGACATGAACACGCATATACAGAGCTGATCAACCTTCACCGCAACTCTGACATGTTTTCTCTGCACAGGTTCAGTCTCTGCAGTCTGAGCTTCAGTTTAAAGAAGCAGAAATCAATGAGATGAAAACCAAACTTCTCACTTCAGACAAAAACAAGACAGCCTCTCCTCTGGCTAGGAATAGGTAGGCAATCTACCACATTAACAGCAGCATATTTTTTAGTGAAATGTTTTATGTTACGTAGATGCATATAATCATTTTTTCGTGTTCATTTCTTTCTAATCAGTCCTTAAATTGCAGCCATCTTAAATGTTTTTTGGTGAACTCCAGCTTCGAATTTCTTATTGATCATCATGTAACATATTAACAGCTTAGTTTTCTGCTCACCCATAATGAGATTGACTGCTCGTTTTTTATTTTTTAGTCCTAAAGTACTTAGCACTCTCAACCAGATGCATCAAATGAGTGGCAGCTCCTCCTCCTCTCCAGGAGGAAACGGTTTCATCACCAAGGAGGTGTTTGGAGCCCAGATTTCATCCCGAATGACACCAGTGAAAACTCTGAGAGATGGTGAGTCCTAAGATCATTGGGGAACTCATGAAGATCCTGAAACAGGACACGTTTGCCTTATCTTTACTTACAGTTAAACTCTGTGTGTGTGCTGCAGCTGCAGACAGAGGAGTATCTAACAGCAGATCTGGTGATGGACAGGAAACATCTCATCCAGACCCCTTCCTGTCCATCAGACCTGCACAGATGCAGCACAGAGGTATGTTACTTTGCAAAGCTGCTTCTAAGGGACTCCTGAGAGAGTGTTGCTGTTTCTTCATGCGACACAGCTGGGCTACTTGTGCAGAAAGTGATGAGAAATTATAAGCAACTGATTATGTTTGCATCTAAGGGGATTGTCATAAATATCCTTTAGTTCTGAAAATAGACCAGAAGAATTTGTCGTGCATAATTTAACTATTAGTGTGGACTGTCCTGATCAGGTTTATTTTTAGTCCTTGATCTGAGTTGATACAGAGGCTCAATTTAAGAGCAAAATAACTACATATAAGTCTTTCATGGTCTATGTCAGTATGATGATTGTGTCCCTGTTTACTTTTTAATCAGTGTCATTCAGGACACTGAAGTCTATCCGTTTTAGTTGATTGGGACAAATATAATTGTACCTATCAGAGTTTCCGCAGGACAGAATATGGTGCTCCAACTCAAGGTTAACTGGGTTATGGAAGGGACTGTAATGTTCTGATAATGCATCATCTAAAATAAAGCAGGGGAGATCTGTATCAGCTAAAACCATACTATACTATTTATTGGAGCAGAACCAACATATGAAAGCCGAGTGTTATGTATTGTGTAGTATAGTATCTCTTTTAATGAACTGAAATATCATTAACAGCTTGTGATTCAGTTCAACATATTCTCTGTACATATCAGATATGATTCCCCACAGAGGGATTTATGCTCTATTCAGGTATCTCTGTATGATGATCCAATGTAATCAAATTTTTGGAGAAACTGAAATTTGGGTTTCATTAGCTGTAATCCAGTGTAACTAAAATGCTTAATATACATCACTCTGTGTGTCATGAATCTATACGAGTTTCACTCTGAAATTAATTACCAAAATTAATTAACTTTTTGATTATTTTCTAACTGAGCTCCACCAGTACACGGGACGTCTCTTCAGTCGGTTTGTGGTTCTGTTTTGTCCTCTAGGAGGCGTCTTGCTTGGGGTGCTGTTGCAGCAGCCATTACTTCCTAGCAGCCTCGGCCTCTCCCACCTGCTGTCGATGAGTGTGGCTGAATTCAGGTAAACATCTTAATCATTAACAAAGAATCTAACTTCCACCTTTACAAAGTTGTGGAAGCTTTAGAGAAGGCCCAGGCAGCAACAGCTTCAGAGGGAAAAGAGCAGATTCAAATGTTTAGTGTTTCACAATAAGTTCTGAATTAGGAATTCATAACCATATTGGCCCAGAAATGACAATTGAAACTCAGGTTAAACTCCGCATGCATGAGAACGTATCCTTCACACTCATTTTTAGGTAACTGTGTCTAAGTAGAACTGATGATTTGTTGTTTCATATCGCTGTGTGTTCAGTCAGCTGTCGACTGGCCCTCAGCTCCACTCTGATTCCCTAGATGGTGCTAGCGCTGTTGGAGCCCCCAGAGCTTCTCTGAGTTTGGTCCAAAGTCTGGCTGCAACCGGATTCAACGTGCTGAGTCAGAGTCAAACAACAACCACAGTCGGCAACAGAAATAACAGGTAGTCTGGCAGACTTGGACCTTTCAAAAGGCTCTACTAAACCGTGCTTTGTGGGCAGCAGAGTCCTCTTGTGGTCAAATGTTGTAAAAGCAGCATTGGCACAGCCGTTGTGATGTAGCTGTTTTTAAAAATATATTCTGCTGCAAAATTACTCCATATCTCTACGTAGTTGTTCTTTTTAACCATTTGCTTTAAATAACAGCAATTTTCTGTTTTTGATATTTTTAGACATTTGTTTAAGTATAAAATGAAAAGTCTTTTTTGCAGGTCATGTCCTGGAGCAGTCTTCCTCCTCCCTTTGTTAGATCTTCATCTTTCTCAGCTCTGTTGTACTTTGGACTCCCTTCGCTCCTCCGCCTCTGGCGTTCGTGGGTCAGACTCTACCACGACCAGCTCACTCCCACCATGCCAAACTGTGTCTCCTGTTCTGGGGAGACTGGATGAGGCTGGTGTCACAGGTTTCAGTGTGGAGGAAACTGGTTTGACTGCACTCAAGCTTCTTTACCTACTTTTGGCCCAAAGTGATGAGGTGATGAAACAAGTGTGGATGTGAAAAACATATAGGCATATTTAGGTTTTTTTTTTTTATATTAAAGGACTTTTGCAGTTTTCTATGTTAATTTTTATACTGCTCTTCAGGTGGTGGAAGCAGTGTTGTCGAGGAGAAACCTGACTACAGGCAATGTACATGAAAATGTAAAATTGAGCTTAAAGTTATACATAAGTTGCTTTTCTTTAATACAGCATTGATGTGTCTCTCATCTGTTTGTAGAATTATCACCCTGATACACACATGGGTCTTTGCTCCCAGAATGCCTTGCTGCAGTCACTACTCCGGTTGTGTGACGTACGTCTCGGTGGTAATGGCGCTCAAAAAGAGAAGCTCATCCTTAACGCTTTGAAGACTGTTTGCATCCTCATAAAACGGACGCCACCCACTCATTCTGACAGGTACGTTAACATCAGCTGTTTTTTGTCTAGAATTAACCCCAGTGCAGAGATTCAACTATAGTTATGAAACACTGTCATTCATATTAACATCCTAAATTAAACCTCGCCTTAGATGGCTTATTTTCCCCTATGTGATGCAAGGTACCGTTAAAACCAGGTGTTTACATGCACAAAAAACACCTAACCTTATTTTTCTCACAGTTCAACATTAAATCAGACCAAATGTTTCCTGTTGTAGATCAGTTAGAGTTACCAAATGTATTTTTATTTGCTGATTGCTAGAATAATGAGAGAATAGATAAAGATTATGTATTTAAGCAATTATGGAAAGCCTACATGAGTTGAGTATATCATTACTTTATAAACTTCTGATGGGTAAACCATAGGATTATCCAAGCATCGAATTGCTCCAGAAAGAAACTGGCTCTGCGTTCCAGAGATGAACGTGTTTTAGAGAAGAAATTGTCTATCAGTCCTAAAGCGGAGGCAGCAGATCTGTGAATTTGTGACAAGAAAGATTTGTATACTTAATCAAAGTAATTTAATGAACCAGAATAAAATATCAAAACAAGTATTAAGTGAATTAAGTTTAAATATAAACTCTAGAAATGCAAAAACTGTATGCTTTGCTTTTTCTGAATACTTGGAGGCCCCAAAGGTTCTCCCTAGCCAAGTTCATGTAACTAATGATGAAACATGAAAAACAGTTACAGGGGAACCCCTGGAGTTCACACGGTTCCTACGCTGTCTGGAAGGTATGGAGAAAAACTAGAGTATGCAAAAAAAAAAAATATGTATCTAACCATCCGCCGCAGCTCATTTCCCAGCATGGTGACACTCTTCACTGAATCAGAATAAGATCCGATTTTTCAGTTTCTGACTCACTAATAACCAGTCAGGACTGATCAAGCTAAAATCATCCAGTTCTCTTTACCAGCTGACTTCTCAGTGCATCATTACTTTAAACTACTCAGTCATGCATATTTATTTGGTTTCCTATGAACTTGCTATATTTATATTGTGCTTCTGTGAGGTATATTGTTTCTTTTCTTTCCTCAGGCTGCAGTGTGTGTTGCAGGTGGTATGTCTGTGTTTATCACAAGACACCAGGGTACACACAGTTTCAGAGTGCGTCTCTGTTCTCACAGCCATGGCTGACCATCCGACACTGGCCAAGCAGCTCTGTTCCCAGCACGGTGAGACTCTTCCTCCATTTAAGCAAAATACTCCACCAACATAAACTCTGATGTAATTTAATGGCACTTACACACCACTGTTGTTGTGGTTCCTCGTTATAAAAACAACTGTTCGATTTTTCTCTTTCTTCTCCATTCTGCGGCAGATACTTGTATTTTCCTTAAGTTGTTCCATTTGATCAGGACCAGACCAGACAACCAAGCAACACATGCAGATTTGATTTTGCTGGACCTGCAGGTATTTCCATATATGCATGTGGGGAAGAATTTACAAGTAGATATTGTCTTACTGGTAACATATACAGTATCATTTTGGAAACTCTTTTTTTTCTCTTGGTACCAAATGAAAAGTCTGACCCCTATAAAAGCATCGGTCATAATGGCATCTGCCAAATGTATGCCGGTCTTATATGAAAATAACCCTTTGAAAATTAACTGAATAAAGGACAGAGAGCTCTGGAAAAGTAAAGATTTTTTTATGTGAAAAATGTGTAGGAACCCTGCTGAAACTCCAGTTGATGTTTGGCATTCATTATCTTTTTGCTGTTGTGCCCCAGGTTGTACGTTTGTTGAGCAGAGTGACTCAGAGGACCGAGAGCTGGCCAAACAACAACCAGAGCCCCTGCCAGTGTTATACTGAGGTAAACTAGTCTCACCCTGAGCTCTGTTTCTATCGAATGTTTTTCCTACACGTTTTTCTTTTTCTTCAAAGTTGGTTCAGGCAGTTGTGATCGTTTTCCATCGTCAATGGTTGGATCTCCGCGGCTCTCAAGAGCAAACATCTGGTAAGTTGGGCAAATAAAAAGGAGATTCTCTTAAACGCACAATGAATCCTTACAGCCTTTGTGTTTTTTCCTTTAGCATGCTGCTTGCCTTGTTGGAGCGGCGCAGCATCTCTCCTCAGAGAGGCTCTGCTGCTGCTTCACTGGCTGCTGCTGCATCACAGGAGCTTCTCTGAA
Source organism: Characodon lateralis (assembly GCA_036250325.1). NCBI lineage: Eukaryota > Metazoa > Chordata > Actinopteri > Cyprinodontiformes > Goodeidae > Characodon > Characodon lateralis. The sequence continues at coordinate 13,241 of JAHUTJ010050776.1, forward strand.
AGCTGCAGGCCGGTGTTGCACATGTATGACCAGATGATTCCTGCTGTGCGTGAAACATTGAACAAGATCCCTGAGCTGAGTGACAGTGAAGGTACTGGTACAGAAACCCTGAATGATTTTAGATCTTTACCGAGGAATTTATCCTCGGATTGTTGGACCAACCCTAGCAGAAGTTGAATATTTTGTTGATCACTGGGTGGCATTTCAAAGAGGCTTCTCTGTTTATTGTGGAATTGGATAGCTGCTTATTTATGTCCAGGTTAATGTTTAGGAAATGAGCACCACTGAATGTTTGTCTTTGGTTGATAATCATTAAAAATACATCGACTTATATTTGAAAATCCTCATACGACCAGTTTTTCATTGAGTGTCTGGTTCACACAGCAGAGTAATGGCTGTTTGGACCTTACCTGGATTATTTCTGTGTTTGTCAGAGCTGGCCTTGGAGGAGATCTGCCGCTCTTACGGCGATGACACTGATGATATGGACACTGACACCGCCTCATAACCTGCTGCTACTGTTCAGTCCGAGTCCGTTGGTGACTCCTTCAGCAAATACGAAGCACTGCTAACAGACTGATAAAATAATTCAGACTAAGATTAGGACAGAACAGAAGCTTTCTGTTACACGCTTGTCTGAAGTGAACATTAGACAAAAATGATGGGTCAGAGCTGAGCTTTGACTGAAGGATCAGACTGGGATGAAGGAATCATTCTCCTTTTTGACGGATTCAATAAAAAATGAGGTGAATGAACTAAAGGTTTCAGAACCATTGTCACCTGTTTTCTGTCACTTTTACTTCAGAGGTGAGCTGACTTTAAGGGGCTGAAATAATCAATCCTCATTCATTCTTCTAACCAGACGTTTTATGAATGCATTGTGTACAACTGTCACAAACAGAAAATGTTTATTTGGATTTCCTCATAATGAAGATTTCATTGACGCAACTACTTTAACCATCGTTGCTCGATCCTTTCTTATGAATTACTGTTGAACTATTTATTTGTTTTTTTAGAAATTTAAAATTTTTACCTGACAAAAACTTTTCCTGATTTTGAAAATGGTCAAATAAAATTCCTGACTTTTTAAGGTGGCATATCAAGCAATAACATTACTTTATAACGTAAAAAATCGTTTTTCCCTTAGCTGTCGTTAGTTATTCATGACCACAAGGGACATTACACTGTCCTGTTTTTGAGAGATTAAGCAAATCCAGAAACAGGATAGGGACATTAAACTAATTTTTGTTAGTAATTAGCACTATAAGGATGGTTAACAGTCTTTTTCTATTTTCAAAATTCTAAATATTCCTACATTTTTTTAAATCTTCCAACAGGCTGCCAATATTTCCAAATCCTTCAAGGACCATGGCAGATAGAGGTTATAATAACTGAAAGCAACATGCTGTGATCTAGGATAAGCTTTCCTGATGTCTGTACAGCTCCAAAGTTCCCTCCTGAGTTATTACTGTAATTAACAACCCAGCATAACTTCCACTGCTATAAATGTTTGTGAAAAACACACTATATATTTTTATGGTGAGCAGTATAGTGCTCACTGCAGCAGACTGTCCACTGGCTTCTACAACAAGCTTTACCTGTATGTTTAAAGCTGTGCCAAATTGAGAAAATCTATTTAAATCATCTGTTTATATGCAGTTGAGGAGATTACCGTGTATATTTTATTTATGTGTATGACTATTTTTGTTTTGGGGTGTTAGTTTTGATTATCATAGTAAAATCAACTAAAAGATCTTTAGAAACATAAGACTGATCTGTGACCTTGGCTCGATATTGCGTTGGATCAGGCCCATTTCTAGTCATTTCCAAGCATTTTTATGTAGAGTTGTATGTCTTTTGTTAAAGAGTAACTCTGGGCATATAGCACGCTGATATTATTTGGGCTGTCTGCTTGGGTATCCAGCCTGAAGACTGATGTTTAGTAGAGCTCTGGCTTGTAGCTTAACAACTGTATCATTTTTATATGTGCTTCTGGTTTCCACATCATGACTGTCTTTCATGATCTAAAATATTTGCAAACAGCTACATTTGTATTTGTAAGCAAGGAAAAAGTTTTGTGGCTGTTCTTTTTTTTCAGCCAACTGACTTGCAGCACAAGTGGGTAAGGGACGAGCAGCGCTGCATTACTTACATCTCTGCAACCCTGCAGAAAATGCTGGTCACTGGGACTTTCTCTGGTATCTTTCTTAAAAGGACTTAGAAACATTGACATTCCTAAAACTGACTTTTTAAAAACTTATACTTTGATACCTATAAATGGCCCATACCCAAGTTTTACAAAAATGAAAGAAACGAGATGTTTACATGTATGTAACAAAACAGCAGTACTGAACAAAATTATCCAAAAAAAGTCCCATTTGGGACCAGAATATCTTTTAAAAGCCTTTATTGTGTCACAACTAAAATCAGAATTGCACTGTACAATAAAAGCCATCCAGTTTGAAAACTCAGCTAGTTGGGAAGTGATTTTTACCATCACTCACAGGTAAAACAAATTGAGTAAGGAATAATTCTCCAGTTACTTTAAAATCGTAATTTTTTTTCATTTTAAGTGCTTATAATTTATCACCATTATCCTGAGATGTGATTAAATGGCAATCTACTCAAGGTTGGTCATGCAATTTGCACTATAAAAATGCCCCAAAACGTTTGATACTGATGCTTTGAGAAAACATTTTTTTTATTTATATTGATGTGTTCTGATTAAATCTGATGTAAAAAATGTTTTTTTACTGAACTTCAGATCCATCTTTTTTGTGCTACTAAAGAGGAATTTTGCGGTGATTATCTAATGCAGTTTTAATGCTTTAATTGAAAAGAATCAAAAGTAACATTATTGGAAAACTAAAAACACAAGTAAAATGAATAGTTCTGCTGGGTAATGTGGTTTCTTTAAAACGGTAAACCATCTTTGTAATGAACCCCACCAGGATTCATAATGTAAACACTTGAAGGAAGTTCTGCCCTCTGCAGAGACTCTGGTTGAAATTCTGTGGTGCGTTCAGGTGATTTTCAACACCTTCAACATCAATACAGCAGCAAATGGTGACTGAAGCTCGTTTTAAGTATCGGCAAAAGAAACTTGAACACATTAACAAGCTCAACATTAAATGTTTAGAAATGAAGCCTACCTTTTTTAAGTTTTACCGACCGGTCTGTGTGTTGAGCCAAATTTCCAATAGGCTAAGTTTGACAAAATTTTGTTACATACACAGAAAGATCTTATTAAATGTAAACATTTGTCATGGAAGGGCAAAACCAGGCTTCCCTTTGCAAATACCTTGTTTATCCATTTTCCAGACTTTGAAAAATCTGCCAACAGCAGACTAACCGGGCAACCTAAAAAAAATAAAGGTTTCCACACTGCATGAGCTGAAACCCCTTATATGTTGTTAGAACTAATACAAAGCATTACTTATGGGAGCTTAGCTGCAGCACATATAATCAGAGAGAGAAACAGCAGGTATAAGTCTTTAGATGAGTTGTCATGTGAGACCAATCTGACTGAAAGAGGCGTAAACAGACAATTACACAGACGAAGGCACTTGTGGTTCAAGTAATCCAGGATCATACCATTGGTAGTGTTTATCACTTCATGTATGTATACATTTATAAAAAGAGAAATTTACTGTAGGTTCTCACATGTATAAAGGTATAGTGTGTCTATAGAAGTTTTATTGTTTCTCAGTCCATGTTGGCACCACTTGGTCTTCCTCCTCCCGTTTGTTCTGCATTGTAATTTGGTTGTGATGTGCCTTGCGCACGTTGTGGTGTTGCATGCAAGGATTGGTCAGCCATGGGTGCATGAGCAGTTCAGACGCTTTTAGTCTCTCAACAGGCTCCTTCCTCAGCATGCAGCTTATCAGACACTTTGCCTGTGGCGACAGGCTGTTGGGGAGGCTGAACACTCCACGGCGGATCTTGGCAAACAGAGCAGCTGGCTGCATGTCCTGAAAAGGGTACCGCCCAATCAGCATGGTGTACAGAGACACACCCAGGCTCCAGATGTCTGCAGCGCGACCTGAATATGATCCGTTTCCGTTGGTCAGCAGCTCAGGGCCAACGTAGGCAGGACAGCCGTGTCTGTCTTTGAGAGCGTCGTCATCGAGATTACCGTGCAGGACTACGCTGTCGTTTAGGCCGAACAGGGCAAGACGAGTCCTGCAGAAAGAAAGAAAAAAAAAGAAAATATATATATATATATATATATATATACAAAAAAAATAAAGGGAACACTTAAACAACACAATATAACTCCAAGTAAATCAAACTTCTGTGAAATCAAACTGTCCACTTAGGAAGCAACACTGATTGACAATCAATTTCACATGATGTTGTGCAAATGGAATAAACAACAGGGGGAAATCTTTGGCGATTAGTAAGACACATTCAATAAAGGAGTGGTTCTGCAGGTGGGGACCACAGACCACTTCTCAGTACCTATGCTTTCTGGCTGATGTTTTGGTCACTTTTGAATGTTGGTGGTGCTTTCACACTCGTGGTAGCATGAGACGGACTCTACAACCCACACAAGTGGCTCAGGTAGTGCAGCTCATCCAGGATGGCACATCAATGCGACCTGTGGCAAGAAGGTTTGCTGTGT
>JAHUTJ010050777.1:0-17855 GCA_036250325.1 Characodon lateralis
CTGTCCTACAACAACAGAGTGTCTTCAGTCAGAGGCTTCTTCAGATCTGCTGTAAGACGGAGCGCTACAGGAGATCCTTCCTGCCCACAGCCATCAGCATCTACAACGGCTCTTTAAAGAAACCTACGTAATATGAGCTACAACGTTTAATTTCCCTTTGGGATTAATAAAGTATTTTTGAATTGAAATAACATTTCTCATAGTTTTTCCAACACAGTAGCTTTGCATGTTGCCCATTCATTAGCCTATTCTTCAGAATAACTCGCCTTTCCCCGTTTTGTTCATGTAAATGAAACAGTTTTATTTCACTCATGATCCCAGGAATTTTGTGGCTGCTGCTGCTCTATCTAAGACCTGAGGAACTCATGATCCTCAGTGAAGGAGAAATGCTGAAGGAGGAGGAAGGGAGGGAGAGTGTGAAGAACAGGTCAGTCTGGTCCTTCTGCACAGGGCTGATACCAGGGCGTCGGCAGACCTGTTACCCTGCCTGGGAGGAGCCAGCAGTATTAAGCCCTGTATGGACTGGTGTGTCAGAGTGTTTCTGTGTCTGTTTGAGACGGACCAAAGACAGAGGAGAGAGAGGAGAGACGCAGCGTCAGGGAGACAAAGGCCAAGAAGGAGTACAATTGAGTGGGTGAAGTTTCTGTGGGCTCTCCATCTCCAAGATGTCCAAGATGCTAAAGTCTAAGGACACCTCCACCAAGAGCTCAAGCAAGATGAGCAAGTAGGTTTTTTTTCTCTGGATAATAACTATCACATGCAGAAATGGAGTTAGTTTGTTTATGTCCTGTTCATCCTGCGCTGTTGGCTTCTTTCTAACTGTGTGCAACACGCACCCTTTCCTGTTGCATTAAGGCCATTTAAAGAATGTCTGCAGCACTCAGTTTATTGTGAAAGTCAATATTCTGGGATGGAAAAGCTTTTGGTAACCTGTTAACAGAGGCTGAGGTCAGGTGTACTCAATGGGACAGTATCTGTCAGAAATACTAGAAATGTGCTGCAAAAACTAAAGAAATGTTTACTTTTTTCAAATTTTATGTATCTTATCTGAAATTGCAGACATTTAAAACATCTCCTGTCTGTCTACTTTTACATGTCATCGGAGTTTGATGACATCCTATTCTTAATCTATATGGTCCAATTTGTTGATGGACCAACTGTTGAATAAAAACTTTACCTAAGCTGTTAAAAAACTTTCCACAAGGTTTAGGAGTGTGTTCATAGTCAGATGAGAAAACCTGAATTGCAGCCTCCACTCTGATTCATCCCTAAGGTGTTCAAGAAGGTTGAGGTCAGGACTCTCTGCAGCCCAGTCAAGTTTCTCCACACCAAACTTTATACACCTTCAGCCATGGAAGTGATTGGAACACCAGAATTCATTGATTTCGTGGGGTAACCCAATACTTTTGGCAATAAAATATATTTACAGACCTGTGTGTACTATCTCTGTGAGTAATGGGGAGTGGTTTGCACAGATTGTCATTGAGATCGTAACTTTTTGAGTACTCAATGTGAGTCATGACCACCAGGATATCTGCTGGACGGCCAGAATGTCCACATTTTCGTCTGTTCTTCATAATTACAGTCACCCCACAAAGGTTCCTGCTGTGATGTGAAAAGGGCTGGGCTGCCTGTACTGATTGGCTGTATTAGCTGTTTTTTCTCTCTAGTGGGTCTTGGTTTTCCAACCGCTGACTGTAGTTTCTATCGTCACATAATTAGGTTGACTATCAAGTAATTTCTTAGTTAAAAGAATGAGTCTTATTAATGATCAGTCTGCAACCACTAAACTTCGGCCTTTTTTAATGATCCGTCATCACAACTAACATATTATCATTTTATATTATTTATACCATCATTAAACATGTATGACTGTGTATTTTACAGGTTTCACACCTTTGATGTCTAACCACACCTTAGTGTTTTTCAAAAATACAAACAAGAAGTAGTGCAAACCCAAGTGTTGTGGATATTATTTTTGTGGGAACCTCACTATAGATTCAACTCGAATAAATCAGTAAATTTCACACAAACGGAACTAAAAACATAAACAAATATGTTTTGGTTCAAAGATCTCCAGGGCGTAACATAGCTCTGGACATCAGCCTCTTAAATGCACTTGGGTGTGATGGAAACACACCTTTTAGGTCTCTTTGTTCCATCACAGTCACTACTGAGGATGTGGTGTAGCAAAAACAAATATTTCTAAAATCTGTCCTATTAAAACTGTTGCTTTACTGTGGCGTTAAATAAATGAACTCTGCAGCATAATAAACTCAACAGGTGCTTTGACCCCTTTCTTAATTCTGAGATTTATTGAAGAACATCACACAGAGCTAGGGGCAGAAAGTGAGAGCCAAACCCAGTCAGGGAGTGTTTGTATTGCCAGGTTTTCTGATCTCACAACTACACCAGCTAAAGAAATGCAGACCAGCCCTTCTCAGTTATATAGCTCATCCAGTTCTCCTACTTGCAAGCACTTTAACTCCCCACCCACATTCATTTCATGAATGATTCAACATAATCTTTTTTAAATCATGTTTATTTAATCATTGATTTAACTCAGAACAGCTTGTCTCCTTATACCCTGTCAGGCTATTGCATATCTGCCTGTTAGCTTAGGAAGACATGAAGCCGTGGGAAACCACAGCGATGATCCAATAATAGCATTTCTGCATCATCCATTATCCAGATGCTCCACTCACCTCACCATGCTGGATGCATAAAAGTAAAAATAAAATGGTTTCTTTTCTGATTATTTCAGCTAATAATTATCTGACCACTTGGTGGCACTTGTAAAGTTTGAAAACCTCATTCCCATATGGTCTCTTGGTCGTTACATACCAAAAGAATACTGTAAAAGTAACTCTCCCAGCCATGACACAACTTAACTCTGAATTACACATATTTGAAAGAATTGCTGAGAAACAAAATGTTTTTTGTTGGTATGTATACATTAAGTGTTTTTATGAAAGAGGAAGACAAGGTAGAATTAGTGCACAGGAGAACAGGAGCACATAAAAAGTGGCACACAACGATCTGAAAGAACTAGATGTTCCACAAAATTACCATAATTTCCTCACATTTAGACCCACAATACACAGATTTTTCTATACACCAATATACATGACAACATAGCAAAACAGTATGTGAGCAGTTTATCCACTGTAATCTCTCCACTCTAATCCCAGCAATATTAAAGAGGTTAAAGTCTTTAGACTGATAGCACTTGATTTACTGCATAAGATTCCTGAAAAACACTAAAATTGCACGCGCATTTGGGGAAAACACTCACATGTACACATTTTGCTGACACAGGAAGAACCCTTATACCCTGTGTTTATGCAGCAATGTGTGAGGGTGTGAACTGTCTCCAACCATCTAAGCCTCTGAGCTGGTAAACTGAGTAGTTCTGGTAAATGAGACAAAACATCTACACCTCCTAACAGACCCACTTTTATATAGTTGCATTAGTTAGTTTTATCATTTTCAGCATAGGTTATTTTTATTGATACTGTGTCTAAATGTTACTTTTCTTCTTTACCACCATTTATGATGAACTGTGGTCTTAAACATGGAGACGTATTAAGAAAGCGAAGTTCAGATTTCAAAAATGTAAAAATGTAACACAAGCAAAAACACAAAGTGGTGAAAGAATTGAGGTTCAAAGATCTGAGTTTTATGTTTTGCCACCATTTCTTCATCTTGCTGTTCTCTTGACCTAATCCACTGAGGTTGAAACTGTAGAAACCCTGAGTACATTTTTACTTTGTGGTATTCCAATCATCAGCATATGACTTGGTTGGGAAGAGCAGCGGTAGAAAATGTGTGGAGCACATACCTGCTTTTCCTGCTAAGCGAGCAGGACCAGCCAGCTTAGTAAGACTGAGAAAGGAGAGAAAGGCAGCAGAGCCTCACTCCTGAGCTTAAATAACAGGGAACACACTCAGAACATGCTAAAGCAGCCAAAGTTAGTTTTTTTTTTTCTTCCTGAAAACACACAAATTTGTTTCCGGTGCTATGGTTATATTGGAGAGATGTGTGCAGTAGATTAGGTCAGAGTTTTTCATATTCTGATGTGCAACACATTATGTAGCTTTCAGGTGAATGAAGTCCTACTGTTAACCACTGGACAGTGACAACACTAATAAATACACAGCCTTTAAACTCATCCTTCACCACACTTTATAAATGCTGTTCTTTTTCTTCTTTTACATCTAAATTGTTCTAATTAAATTTTGCATTTTGAGCTGCATGTCTTCTCCTAGTTCTTGTCCCTCAACCCAAACGTAAAAAATTAATGTTCATGGAGATTTATAGATCATTACATACAAATTCTTTGGGATGGAGAAATCATGTCTCAGTAGTAAGCTTCTATTTGCTCTGGCTTGCTGACAGATTTTGTGCGATTCTGATTTCTCTTTAAGAACAATATAGTGAAAATAGAATGGGACATCAGTGATAAGATGTTTTCTTAGACATCCTGCCATGAGCAGTGTTAATTATTTATGTTAGGAGCAGGGTTGATGCCACTCCATATCTGTGTGACAGCAGTCTCTGTAACAAATGTTTTTCCTAAAGTTTTAAGGCTGAAAAATAAACTATTACTGAGTTCACGTTTTATATAGTGTTTATCACCTTAGATTAGCTATCAGCCTAGTTAGCATTACTAACTATAAAAACAATGTGTGGATTTCCTAGAAATGTAAATCCATACAATCATTCTGAGATTTCCATAGGGATTCCACCATTTCCAAATTCAGGATAGTCCATAGGTTGAAAGCTCAAAAGAATCAAACAGAGAAACTTTGCTGTCCTCTATTGACCCTCCATGGTATCTGCTTTAAGTGTTGCTTTCTCTTGTATGTCTCCACCTGTTGTAGAAAATACTGCCTACCTTTAAAGTGCTTTTTACACCTCTATGCTTACTCTGATTCATTTTTAAACTTCTTACTGATAGCAAAAATAGTCCTTCTCCCTCAGTTATAGCATCCATACTGAACAGGGTTGTTGTTAGCATGACCTGATCACACTTACATATGGTGCATTCACTGATCAGCAAAGCTTCTGCAAAGATCTGCTAAGTCTCTGTCAACATCATTTAAGTAGTTGCCAATGCACTTTTTCTGTTAAGAGGTCACTTTCCTATAAATATATAAGTATTGCAACTTTATTATATTACCATGTACAGCACTGGTTCATCCTTTTTCTTTGTACAAACAGTAATTTAACTGGCCTTCATCTTAAACAGACTGGAAGTGATTTATTATTGAAAATGCTCACAGCCAGATTGGACTCCAGCGATCTGTCATTTATGTAACTTAAAAATGTTTTCAATCTGACCTTAAATTATCCAGATGAATCTATAAGTGTGTTTTCCCAGATAGTAAAGATTTAATGACCATGCCTCAGGACAAAGGACAATATTTTTTTGTGAAAAGTTTTTAAAGTCATCTTTATTCACCTGAATCCATTTCTAATGAATTCTTTCAGACAAAAACATTTTATTCACAACAATTAACAATTATTCTATATTAATTAAGCTAAATACATATATATATATATATATATATATATAATTATGCTGCTCATTTGAATGTACTTTGTTACACTGCAAAACAGGACTAAAACACACCAAAATATTTAAAAGGGCATAAAGTATATTTGTAAAATAATATTTGATTGTTGGTTTTGGGTTCAATGTGTGTGGTTTAACTGGCAACTTTCTGTCCGCAGGACTCAGGCCAGCAGTACAGCTTTGCTGGTCGACAAGATGCAGAAGAATGCAGACCAGGTGGCAAAAGATATCCTCCGGGCCGAAGACCTGCTGAAAGTGGTGAGAAAATAAGGATGTGCTGAAGCATAAATCTATGCAAATATCATTTTTAATCTTTCAAAATCACTTGATCCTTTTTTTTTTTTTTACTCACCAGGATCAGGAAAGTGACAGAAAACAGCACCCATTTCAGCATCAGAAGGAGATCAAGGATAAACTGGGCAATGCAGAGGGTCTGCTGATGGACCTTTTCCTGGACATTGACAAACTCAAGAAGCTCAAGAACCTGCAAGCCACAGCTATTGAGAGCGAGTGAGTGCATCTGACAAAAATACAGAGAATCATTGAGTTTCTGTTGAATGACAAGAAGTGAAAATTGGTATCACTGTGTTTTTTACCCAGTTCTATTGCCTTTCTATTGTTTGTCTGTTATTCACCTTTCTATGTTTCTCTGTTTTTCCTTCCAGTATTCATGACCTTCACCGCCGATGGTTAGACGACACAGCTATCTATGTAGACCTCTACGAGCAAATTGATAACGTGTCTCGGATGCCCAGAATTGACTGGGAGCCTGTTTTCAGCCAGAAGCAAGTAAGTTCTGAGGGACAATTTGACCACTTCAACCAACATCAAACGAAATATCCATAAGCATGTATGTTGATATGAATAATATTCTTTGAGCTTAAAGAATCAACTGTTGAGCTTTTCTCACCAACCTGTAATAGAGGCATTCGTTAACTAAGCTTTTGTGTTGCCTATGCTGTCAGAAAGCGGTGAGCACAGAGGAGTACGGACCCACCATGGCGGACCTGGAGAAGCAGATTGCTGCTCAAAACATCTTGCACAGAGAGCTGGCAGCTTACAAGTCGCAGCTCTGCCTCAGTTCTGCTGGTAGCAAGGTGTGCACCAAAATACACTTACATAAAACCTTTTTCATGTTTTTTAGTCTCAGTGACAGATGGTTGACCCTGCGTGTTACTGCCTTGTCTTTCAGGAGAAATACGACACATTCAAGAAGCAATATAACAACATGGTGGTGAGTTAATCGTTTTAATACAAAGTCAAACACATTTTGTGGAGTTTCAGTTTAAAGATCCGCAGTTTTACTTTTTGTTTAATAAATCAGTGGCTCTCAAACGTCAAGCCACCAATATAAAAATGCCAGGTTTCTGTGAGACTAGATAAAAACATTTCAGAACTTTTTCCACCTTAAATATGACAAATGTCCTGTGCAATTCAACAATTTTAGAGTGAAAAACAACATTGACCAAGTTGCAGAAGTGTGCCCATCCTTTAACTAAGGAACCCTTGAAGCATCTTTAGATGCAATTTTAGCTTTCAGTCTTCATAGGCAGGAGTCTTTCAGTATCCCACAGCTTGACTCTGCAATATTTGCTCACCATTAATAGCTAAAATTTTCCAAACTTATAAGATTGCGAGGACATCTTTTGTCTACAGCCTTGTTTCGGTGACCCCACATATTTTGGGTCAAATTTAGTTTGGATCTTTGAGTAGGCCATTCCAAATCTTTCTTTTTTCTCATGAAGTCAATAATTTGTTTATGTATACTTGCAGTTACTGGGGTACTGAAAAAAGTAAAACCCTCCTCAACTTCAGATTAAAAGCAGATACCTGAAGGCTTTAGGTCAAACCCATTTACAACTGTATATTCACCTTGATAAAAAGCACAGCTCATTCTAAAGAAAAGCAACCCCAGATCATGATGCTACTTGCACCACATTTCGCTGTGGGTAAGACGTTTTTTGATGCTGCAGAGTTTTATGTTGTTTTTTTACCAGACATACTTTTTGGAATGGTGGTTCAAAAATGTTTACAGTGGCTCTCTAATATTCCTTTCAATATATTCTTTATAAACCTTTCTTCCTGACTTTTTGTTAAAACATTGCTTTTTCAAAATAATTTTTTGTTCTGGCTTAGTTAATAGTTTAAATAGAATAATCAAAAGCAACTCTAAACTTGTTTTTTTAAATCTTGATTTAAAAGATCTCAGAGATTCAACGTTTTGTAGTTTTCTGGAAGTTTGTTTCAGATTAGTGGAGCATAATAACTGAATGCTGCTTCTCCATGTTTGACTCTGATTCTGGGGATGCAGAGTAGATTTGAATCAGAAGACATGAGTGGTCTGGAAGGTTGATACAACAGCAATAGATCCTTAATGTATTTTGGTGCCAAACCATTCAAATTGTGACTTCAACTTCCAAGGCCTTGCACGTTGAGACTCCGTCTGTATTATTTGATTGTTAAAACCACATATTCCAACCAACCAACCTACCTACCTACCTACCTACCTACCTACCACTCTGTGGGAAAGGAGAAATTGTCAGGAAAACCCTAGTAGGACAGCTGAGGTGTATTTCAGATTAGTAAGATTTATTATAATTGTCAAGAATTGTAGAACTTTAAGGTGGATCAAAAGGTATGATATAAATTATTAGTTTAAACTTTTGTAGCCAGATTATTGAAGCTTTTTTGATTTTGTTTTTATTTGTTTTTTTAATTAAAATTTTTAACAATCTGTTATTTTTATGGTTCAATTGTGAAGAATTTTTTTCATGTTAAAGGGTGGAAAACATTTTTTAATAATTTTCCATGATCAGATTTTAGACATGATAAAAACATGAAATTTTAACAGCAGTGTGTACACCTTCAAGATCCACTGTTTCCTCATAGCCGTAATGGTTCAGTTAAGATTAAGATTCTTTTTTATACAGCTGCTTTGTTGACTTTCTCCTTCAGGAAACATCCAAGTTGCGCCACCAGTACCTGAGCAGCCTCTACAAGTACATGCAGGGCTGCAACAAGGAGCTGAACTTCCTGGCAGAAGAACAGGACAAGATTAAGAAGCAGGACTGGAGCGATCACATGGTGGATCTCCCTGATGTTCGCTGGCAGTATGAGGTCAGGACTGATGTCACAATGTGTTTTTACACTTCTGCTGTATAACATTTTGTGCAGACATTCCTAAAAATTATACTTTCTGCTGCTGAGCTGCACACACACTTGCAGGAATTTAAGACTTTCATTCATTGCTAATCTACATTAATGTGTAAATTCTTGGTACAATAACTGCGTAATTTGGCACACAGCAAACTCATCATAGCAATTGAATATCCATCTTATTAATTTTAAGGCTTGGCATGTTGAGAACAATTCTTTATATTTTCTGAATCAGCATTTTAAGAGCAACAGTCTTTTGTCCCATGAGAGCGAAGTGAACAGACTCCAGGATGAAGCTGAAGGGCTCATTGAGCTGAGACACCCTGCCAGCAACACAATAGAGGTACTGAAATGAATCCTTAAAGATTTCACCAAAGTTCTTTAAAGTTGAATATATTTAAAGTCTAGACAATTTCCTTACTTTAAGGCCCAAAGAAAAGCTATAAGAAATGAGTGGCAGATGTTTCTGAATCTCTGCATTTGTAAAGAAACACATCTGGACAATGTGGAGGAATTCACAAAGGTAGGCAAAGATAGTAAAAGCATGTTACAAGAGGACATGCTATACATGGACATGATGGGCAGATGTTTTAGCGGTCCAGCAATAACAACATGAATATGCTTGTACCATTTTCCAGTACCAAATGGACACTGAGAAGCTTTCAGAGACATTGAATCAACTCAACAGCACCCTGGACCCAAAGTCTGTCAGCAAGAAGAGTAACTCAGTGACTCTGCTGCAGCTTCAGGTAAGTAAATGAAAAAAAGAAAGCAGGGGAATTTAAAATATTGGAAAAATGTGGAGGTAAATGTATATATTTACCTATGTAACCTTTCTCATACAATTCCTTTTTATTATAAATTATCATTGTGTTTGTATAACGCATAAACTCCAAATAGAATATGAAATTTAAAGTTTGTTGATGTAACGGTAAAGAATCTGGCTGAGGTCCTCCCAATTCATGTGGCACTGAATTTGATGAGCCTTCTCAAAGTACATACTTAGGCTCAGTTCTTTAAAGGGAGTTCTGTGTAGCCAAAAAAAAATGTGATGGCACAAGACTGTCAGTCACTGATTGGGTAGGGGGCAGAGTCACTATTCACAGCATAATTTAATAACTACTATCTTTACCAATAAATCGTTGTACTATAGCAAGCTAGCATCAGGTAGCTTTAGCTTCGTCCTGCTGCCCACAGCCTTCTCTGGCTCTTCTTCACACTGAGTCTGACAACAACCATAGACTGAGAAGCAGGTCCTCTAGTGTTGTTGTGTTTGTGTCGCTACGAATCACATCTTGTTACTTTTTTGGACTGTGGGGCGGCCTTGCTATTGATTAAATCTGCCAACTTGGTGGGTCTATCTGACAAATTCCATGCAAAGAGTTCATCCTGTGTACGATTAGCTCAGACATCCTGTCAGTAAAACCACAAAAGCATGAGGCAGGCTGATGGTCAAGGATATTTATGAAGAACCCTTCTTACCTGTGTGAGGCCTAGGCTTAGTGACTGACACAGGTTGTGGATTAATACACTTTATGTCCCAGAGACCTCAAGTATCACTGTAATTTCTCCAAAATAACAAAATACGCTTGGGTTACTTTTACGCTGACTCACAAAAAAAGAGAAAAACAAAACCAGAGTGTGTGATGCAAGAAAACAATAGATTGTGCCTTGGGAACATGTGGCATACATCTAACAATTCTAATGCCTGTTTTTGTCTTGATTGCAGGAAACAGATTACAGTGAGGATGTGTACTGTTATTTTTCTGTTACTGGGATCTATTTTCTTATGGCTTTGTTTCTCTCCAGGGGGAGGAAAATGCTGTCCAGAACTCTGAGCAGCTACTGGCCGACCTAAGAAGAAGGAGTACAAGCATCCCTCCTCTTAGGCTACGTCGCATTACACCTAACAAACCAATCACAGTGGAGTCCCTATGTGACTGGGAAACAGACAAGGTGGAACCTGAGCTCTGTTTATTTTCACATTCTTAGCGTGTCTTCAATCGTTTCTAAACAGTTGATTAATATCATTTTAGAATTCATGAGAATCTTTTTATTCTTTCATTTCTCTTATCATAGGACACTATATCAAGAGGGGACAAATTGACCCTGAAATCCCTCGCTGGCAATGAGAACTGGAATGTTCTTTCTTCTAATGGAGCAACTAAAACCTTCCCAGGAGTTTGCTTCCAGATCCCACCTCCTGACCCAGATGCCATTAGTAAAGTTGACCTGTAAGTAATGCAATGGTATAGCTGCACTATATTTAACCAAGCACCATTATGATAGTAAGAAGAGAAATATCACCCGCTCCACTCTCTTTGTGCTTGTCTTCAGTTTGGGCAATGAGTTGGCAGATATCAAGAAAAGGAGAGCAGCTCTGGCAGCATCCCTGAAGAATCACAAATCAGATGATCCTAAAGTTCAACAGTCAGGTATTTGTCTTTCACTTCTTCACCATCCTGATTCAGATCTGTAAGCCATGTCTCAGGTTCCATGGCTACATACAACAAGAAGATAACCTAACTGTTTCTTCACTCAGCTCCAGTTTCTTCAGCTCCACCAAACCCCAAAGTAGCCACCCTGTCTCAGCAGCTGGACCAGCTGGACACTGACATGGCCAATACAGAGGAGAGCATGCTGAGCCAACTGCGAACACCAGTGAGCCGCAGCGATCCAGCTGGAGATCTGGCCAAGAAGCTGAAAGCGCAGGAGGTGAGCCGACACAAACACGGATGGTTTCATTGGAAAGGAAGAAAGCAGTCCGTCTGGGCAGTTACTGGTCCTATAAGATATCTTTTGCTGGACATTTTCTCTTTTCTTTTTTTTTTTTTTTAGATTTAAAATAAATTCAGGGAGAAAAAAGATCATGTTTTCATTGGTTACAACACTTTGTTAAAACAAATTAACGAGATATATAATCCTTTCTTTGAAAGCTTTTGTTGTGCAATCATCACTGCATTCACTTATACCCCATGTACCACATCTGCTTTCTTTGTAAAGTATTTATACAGTTTACAGTTTTATAAACAAGGAATCAAAGATGATCTCATATCTGATCTTTCATTAATTCTTGTACAAACAAAACTAACTGCCTTACACAGCAAGCTGCCAAGACACTGAAGGCTCTGGAACAGCAGAAGCAGGCAGCACAGGCTGACCTGCAGCCTTTGCTCTCCAAAGATCCCAGCGTGACCTCTTCTGGACTGCCACTTAAACTCAGTGCCGCCAGCAACAAGTACGACAGTTTAGCCGCTCTGGCCGATCTCTCCAGTAAAAAGTAAGTCTATTTAACACTTTATACAAGATTTATGTCTCAGAAAAGAAAACTTGCACAAAACATACATTTAATAAACTTAATCCAGTTGATTTATGTAGCAGCTATTCAGAACAGTTCAACGTTTATAAGACAAACAAATGTAATTCATATGCAGAAACATAGAATTAAGTTTATTAAATTCAACCCAATCATGTGGACAAATTCAAACCAAATTACATAAATTCCAGTTTAATCTAAGTTGGAAAAAAATGCAGTTACATTTGGTTTATTATTCCAGCTGGTAAGAAGCTATCTCAGGAAATCCAGGTGATTGGATCAAGTTCCAGACTTTGCAGCAATGCCTCCTTTTGATCAAACAAATTGCATTCACATATCCAGCTGTTAGAGGTTGATGGAGGTGATCACACTATTAAGCTGGGTTCAAGTGTCATCCAGACCTGTATAGTTCAGACTTGGAAAATTGTAATTTCTGTTTTTATCTTCATAAAAACTAATGGAACATCTGTAAAGTGAAATAATGTCAAAACAAATCACCAGTGCATCCATATAATGTGTAAAGCCCTGTGATAGCTGCTGCAAGAAATTAGTTAAAAGTTCCCATACTGTTTTTTGTTTTATAGTAATTTATAAATGTACTTATTAATTTCTAATAATCATGCATTCTCCATGCATATACTGATATAAATTAATATATTCCCAGTGTCCAAATTACATCTTAATTTGTTGTTCAGCTATAATAAGCTATGAATTAACTAATAGCATTGCTATTGAGAAATGATATTGCCTTTAAAGTTATAGATTCCTAATTGTAAAACAGGTCCGAAACATTTTCTCCATTCTCAACTTTTGAGCTCAAACACCAAAGGAACATGCTGACAAATACTGGTTGTGCAGCACTGTGTGCCAGTAGTTCAAAGAAATACAAACTGCAAAGAGGTGCAAATAAATAGTCCTGCAGCTTTCTTAATATTTTTTAAAAGTAGCAGTTACTTTGAATAATGAACACTGAGCTGCTTGGTGACCTCCAACTTTTCATGTTAGAACTTTGATGCCAGAGGACGTTCGTGTTGTATTTCCGACTGGGAACACAAAAAATGCAACTGAGTACAAAGAGTACTCATTACAACTGCTTATAGGCATTATTGGTTAGGTATTTAAAACTAAGATGATTTTAAAAAGATATTCTGCACTAATATAATTACATTTAAACAATCTTTTCTACAATTATCATATGACAAAACCTTAACCTTAACAAAACTCATAACTCCATTCTACATGTCCACCTGAGAAACATCAGTTTGACATTTGTACTAGGAGGTGCCAAATTTGACAGCTTTACATCACAAAATCCTGTTTGAACACCAGGTGTGTTTTATGGTTTTCTCTCTTAGACTCATTACATCTATCTTTCCTCTTTTTTTATCAGAGCAAATGCGTCTCTCAACCTAGAGAATCAAATAAAGAAGGTGGATGGTCTTGTCTCTGGATTTGAGAGAAACCTGAGTGGTGATGGTCCAATTCCTGACATACCAAATGCAATTCAAGCCCGAACTGAGGACATTCAGGTGAGGAAGAGAACACGAACAACACGTGTAGACAGAAACAAATGTTCAGCCTGACATATATTTTGACCTGAGCATCTCCTTTGTTGTGTTTAGCGCCAGCGACGGTCTGTGGAAGCAGCCCAGAATGACATGACGAAACTGAATCAGGATCTGGAGACAACTGAGAAGTTGTGCAGCTCCCTGCAGCAAAGCTACCAGGAGTACTGCCCTGACATCCAACGCCAGAGGAAAGAAGTCAAACAGCTGCAGGTTCGCTATGACAATGTTACCAACCAGCTGAAAGAAAGGTGAGACAAACTGAAAGCACTTTAGTTCAATGACTTTGATTTAAACATACAACCTTAAATGACTAAAAGGATTCACAGATGTTAACACTAGTTATATTTGTAATACTCCTCTTAGGGAAAATGTGTTACAAGAAGCTTCAGCCAAACACAAGGACTTTCAAAGCACATGCCAATCCCTTAATTCCTTCCTGGACAACCTGCCTACAAAGCAAATAAACTCCAAAGATGATCTGTCACAGGTCACTGCCAAGCAGAGCTCCCAAAAGGTGAGGTAAAATCTGAACAATGCAAAAGTATAGTAGTAGTAATAGTAAGAGTCGAGTGAGCTACCCAAGAATTTTTTTTTTAGAGTAGTGTGTTACAGTAGTGTGTTGCATGTTTATTTATCTGAAAATAAATATGATTCTGTTAAAAGTATGTGCCCCTTACAGATTTCTTCTTTTTTTTGCTTTTTTATTGTGCTTAATTGTTCAGGTTTTCAGATAATTTTTTTTATCTCAGGTAAAGATAACCTGGGTAAATACAAAAAGCAGTTTTTAAGTGATGATTTCATTCATTAAGGCTAAAAATCTATCCAAAACAACCTGGCCCTTTGTAACAAAGTTATTGCCACCCAAACCTAATAACTGCCCATTTTTGGCCAAATCTTCTCTGCAGAATTGTTTTAATCTAGTCACATAAGAGCGATACGTATATTCCACATTGGCATTTCAACTGGTTTTAAGTCTAGTGTTTGACTAAGTAACTCCAACACTATCATTTTGATGTTTTTGAGCCAATCAGAGGTGGACTTGTTCATGACCTTTTGATCATTGTTCTGTTGTCCAAGTGAACTTGAGCTGAAGATGTTGTTCTGACCTCCTGGATGAGGCATTGATGTGCTTAGTAAGAGTAATTCTGGTGAGACGGCCATTTTTGGGATGGTTCACCACTGTTCCTTCTTTTCTTTGTTTGTGAACAATGGCTCTGATGGTACTTCACTTGGGTCTCAAATTCCTAGAAATGGCTTCTTAACCTTTTCCAGACTGATCAACAACAATGTCTCTGTTTCTTCATGCTTGTGTTTGTTTAGAACAAGACATGATTTGTTGCTTTTTGAGATCTTGCAACAAACTTGTCCGATAGGCCCAGCTGTAGTCTGACTTTGGCTTGGCTAAATAAATTAAACTGAGAAAATGTGGTTAAACAGAGCTAATTTCTGATTAACAAGTTGAGTGGCTGAGGTTGAAAGGCAATTACTTCACATAGTGCCAGGGTGGTTTGGATAGCATATTTTAAATATTCTAATATAATTTGACATTGCTTAATGATCTGAAATACTTACTGTAAGTGTGACAAAAAGCACAAAATCAGAACAAATCTGTAATGGAATAATGTTTTTCATAGCCCTGTATGTAAATCAAGCAATGAATTTTTGATTAATGCTGTAGAAAGTGGTGGAAGACCTAAGGCAGAAGGGTGAAGACATGGACAGAGTGGCTGACCTCTCTCATGACCTGCAGAATCTACTCAATGTAAGAACAAAACAGAAAATACAGAGTATGGGGTATACATTTTATATTTACTTAATTTAAATAATTATTAAATTACATACAAACATAATATTGGCACTTTTTAGAGATATTTACTTTTTTGTCTCTGTAGGAGTATGAAGCTGATGTTGACAAATACAATGGTAGACTTGAAGAAGCTAGCAAAACAGTTCCAAAGAAGCCCCAAATGCTTAAACTCTGTGATGCCGTTGACAAAGAGGTATCATATATATAGGTTCACCATGATGTGTTTATTGATATATAAAAAAAAAACTGTGTTTTTTATTGAAGGGGTTTTTTTTGTTACAGGAAAAAAAACTGGGAAAGCGTTATGCAGAAGCTACATCGGAAAACATTCAACGCCAAAAACAGATGGACTTGGCAAAGAATTTAATTTTACAAGTAAGAAAATCATGTTAATATATTTCTACCACTGAAGTTGTAATTGCTTGTTAAATGAATACAGAAAATAATCTCATAACAGTACTGAAATTAAATTAATTTGCTTTTTCTGTTGCAGAATGAAGATAAAGTTCAGATGGTGGCACAGCAACAGGTGCAGGTTGAAAACCAGCAAAAAAGTGTCTTTGAGTTAGACAGCCTGGTGAAAGAACTAGAAGAAGAGAAGGAGAGGAGAGCTTGTGCTCAGACAGAGCTAAAAACCTTCAAAACCAGAATGATGTCACTTAAAAGCCGCAGAGGAGTGGAGCGTGTTGAGGAGACAGAAGTACTGCAGTACTACCGGGATCCTAAATTGGAAACTGATCTAGCTAACTTGAGAGATATTCTCCGTCAAGAGGCCATGAAGCGGGTCACCACTCAGTCAAGCCTTGAGATTGTAAACAAGAAAATCACAGTTCTGGAGGACACCATAAAGAACACGCCCCCAAAACTGCTGACTAGAGAAGTGACTGAGTTTGAAAAAGATCGACAACTGGATGTAGAAGCTGCAAAGATAAGAGATGAGATAGCGAGGATGAGAGATGAAATCCGAGTAAAAGATGGAGAGCAGATTCAAATGAAGACAGAAGTTACGATTCTCCAGCAGAAGAAACCACCCATCAAGGAACGAGTGGTTAAAAAGGAAGTGGTTAAAGTAGAACAAGATCCACAGATGTTGAAAGCATTAAAAACATTTGAGACTGATATTTCTGTTGAGAACAACAAGTGTAAGATCCTCAATGATGAAATCTTTCAGACAAGAAGTCAAATTAATGCACTTGAAAGAATGATCCTCAACATTCAGCCTAAAGTCATCACTAAAGAGGTGAAAAAAATTGAACAAGACCCTATCCTCATTTCAGAATCAACCAAGCTGCGAACAACCCTAGAGGAAGAGAGAGTTGGAAACAGCTCTTTGTCTCAAGAAGTGATGGAGCTGCAGAAACGGTACAGAGAAGTTCAAGGCTGGAAGCCAAGAGTTGAGGTGAAGGAAATTGTAAATGAGATCTATCGGATTGATCCAAATACAGAAATAGAGATTAGGCGCCTTCGCAAAGAAATACAGGATTCAAATAAACAGCGTGCTGATCTCGAAAAGGAGATCAGGCAAGTCAACACTGATCTGAATACCCTTCATTCAGAGAAACCCAGGGTAGAACTCAAAGAAGTTCTCCAAGAGGTGGTGAAAGAAGAAAGAAGTCCTGAAAATGAGCGAGAGATCCAAAGGCTAAATGATCAGGTGAACCGACTGGACAGTCAGTGCACCTCGCTTGAGGACCAAGTTAGAAAGCTGCGAAAAGAGAGAGATGAATGGAAGGCAAAAATGTCCAAGATAGAGACCCAACTTGTCAACAGAGAAATAATAAAGTATGAGCCTGATCCATTGCTGGAAAAAGAAGCTGACCGCTTGAGAAAAAATGTGCGGGAGGAAGCACAGTTGAGGCGAAACATTGAGGAGATGGTTTTTGACCTCCAAAACAAATTCCTCCTTTTGGAAAGACAGAAACCGGAAGAGAAAGTGGTGGTGCAGGAGGTTGTACGTCTTCAAAAGGACCCAAGGCAAGCAATGGATCATGACAGGCTTAGTAGAAACCTGGATGAAGAAGTAAAGAGTCGACGTCAGTTGGATCTAGAGTTACAGCAACTTAGAACAAAGTTGGAAGACAAACACCGCATTATAAGAGAGAGTGATGAGCACCAAAAAAGGATTCATGCTGAATCTGAACTTAGGGAGATCCAACTACGCATCACACAATTGGAAAATGCCCCACCTCCTGTGGAGGAGAGTATAGTTGTTGAGGATGTGCTGAAGGTTGAAAGAGATCCAAAACTTGAGAGGTTGACAAATGGTTTACGGTCTGATATGGACAAGGAAACCCATGGTATTCTGCGTCTCCAGAGGGAAATCCGTAATGTCAATGTAAAGCTTGAGATTCTGCAGAAAGAGAAGTCTGGTGAAAAGACTGTGTACAAAGAGGTTGTTCGTGTGGAGAAAGATCAGGCTGTTGAAGCTGA
>JAHUTJ010050778.1:0-17841 GCA_036250325.1 Characodon lateralis
AGGGGGCCTGTGATGTCTTTCAGGTGCTTCAACACCAGCCGCTCAAAGGATTTCATGACCACCGACGTCAGGGCACCAGGCCTGTAGTCATTTAATCCTAGGATGGTGGGTTTCTTAGGGACACTTAATATGCTGTCTGTATTTGGGGAGTTCATGGGAGAGGTTAGCGTTGTTAAAATCTCCCAGTATTATGATGAAAGAGTCCGTGTATTTTTTCTCCACGTCTGTAATCAGCTCAGCAAGATGTTTTTCAGCAGCAGAAGTGCAGCCATGCGGTGGAAAATATGAGCCGATTATTATAAACGAGGAAAACTCTCGGTGAATAAAACGGTTTACAGATTATGGAAAATGACCCCAGATCAGGACTACATGTTTTCCTAGCACTTTTACATCTCTGCACCAACCTTCGTTTATATAAAAGCAGATTCCGCCTCCTCGCCTCTTCCCCGATAGCTCCGCGCTGCGATCCGCTCTGAGCAGCTGGAAGTCCAGCAACAGCAGTGCGCGGTCCGGGATGTTTTCACTCAGCCATGTCTCAGTGAAGCAGAGAACCGCTGATCCGCGGAGGTCCATGTTTTTACCAGTGAGAAGAAGCAGCTCGTCCATCTTGTTGTTTAGAGAGCGGACATTTGCCAGGTGGATTGAAGGCAGTGGTGTGCGAAGTCCTCTTTTGCGGAGCTTTACCAGCGCGCCAGCACGCTTTCCCCTCCGCCGCTTTCAGCGCAGAATCCCATAGAGTTCCGCAGCTCCGCTTGCCAGGAGCTCAGTGAACCTCGGATCAATGAAAGATGGTGAAAAAATCCCAAGTGAGGTTTGTCTGATGTTGAGAAGTTCCTCTCTACTGAATGAGACCACAGGATTGTGGCCCGACACCACAGAGCTGTGATTCGAAAAACATAAAAAAACACAAAATACAAAAACAAAGAGAGAGCGAAGCTCCGAGGCTGCCATCGTCGGCGCCATGTTGTACAGACCGGGGTGTACAAGTACAGATGTGAGTAACAACAGAGGAAAGTGCAGCTTTTGGCTACCAAGAATCCAGCTTTTAGGACAGAAATAGCATTTACTGCTTCCGATATAATGGATCCAAGTAGGCATTTACAAAAACAAACAATTGTGCGCTTTTTGGAAAAAATGGAATAAAATAAAAATAAATAAAGTAACCCGGTCTTTATAGTCTTTTAGTCCTTTTCAATATGTCTGTCCAGTGTTCATTCAATGCCTCATTTATTGTGATCAGTCGGGTCACTATCTACCAGTTTGTTCCATCCTTTGGCCCAGGGCTCGCCATCCAGTTCTGAAGTGGTCCTGTCTTCTCAGCAGCACTATGGGTTGAACAGTGCACCCACAAAACAACCTGACATAGAACAAGGCCAGAATAAAGTAGCTCAAAACCCAGTAACTAATGTCCATTCGCTTACAATTACAATTTTAAGCTAAGATTTAAAGTGGTTCTAGAGTAATTTCTCGGATATTTTCCATGTTGTACAACAATTTAATTCAAGCTATCACAGTGCAGATCACCAACACATTAATAAAACCAAAAGAATTATATGTGGTAATACAAAAATATTATTTCTACTGAAATACATATCCATGACATAATGGTCTAGCATCAGAATGTGGATTGTAAGCACACATTAGCTCTAGCTTAATAAGAATAGTAGCAAAGTGCATAAGAATACTAGCAAGTGCTAAAAGAAAGGCACTTTACATTGATAACAGCACTATGAACTGAATCCATAATACTAAACATGTACCAATTAAAACAAAATAAGTGCAAATGCATTTAAAATACAACATACACAACAATATCTATCCACAAACCTTTAAGCGGCATTTTATTTTTATTAAATTGTAGCAATGACTAAGGATTTTAGCAACTTTCCAGTTCATTTTCTGTGCTATAATGCTAACAGAGCACATGTGATCACTCTCCGATGCTACACGAAGCAAGAATGGGGATTTGCGGACTCCAAACCAGAACTCTAGCGTTTCATAAACATGAAATTACTAATGTGAATCTTATATCTTGCAGAGTGGTTTGAGGATTGTTTTTCTTACCGATTTTTGAAGGTTTTCAAGCAAGTTTTGCAAGGCCAATAACGGAAGAAACCAGTAGCATTGATCACTCTTAAGCCGTGACTGGTGCATTCTGAGCAGCATCGGGCAGTGGGAGGAGCAGGACAACCAACCTTAATGGCTGATGTGAAATCAGAACCTGCCAGCTTTTGGTTATTCAGCCATTTATCAAAACATATAGGGCTTGTGAAACGATGTTGCGACGCTTTGCATGCTGGGTTGCCGCAGCCATTTCGTAAGACACGCTAACAAAAGCTAACATAAACAATAGACCGTGAAAAGAGCAAGTCCTGGATTCCCTATTCGATGTGCAGATGTGCAATATGCTGGATCAGGCGCATTAGAGTCAGGAATGGTGAAAGTTTTCGACCATTCTGTGGTAAACAAGGAAGGATCTGAGACAGCACACCAACACAACAGCCAAACATAGAAGCCCCGTGTAATACTTGTACCATCCCATCATCTTTTAGAAATTGCTCATCCATCTTCTTTTCTAACAGCTCTTCCTTCAGTTTTCTGTTGTCCTCCAGCAGGCGGTTAATTTCTGCACATCTTTGGCTACACAATCTGCATTCTTGCTTTTCATTTTCATCTCTGGGCCAGTATGAACTGTTTTTCTCATGAGCAGGAAAGGCGCTTATGGAAACCGCCTAGATAGGTTTGCTTTTAACCTGCTTGGTTTTTGAGAAATATGATATGATATGAAAAATATGATTAAAAAAATATGATAAAATTAATTGTAAAAAAAAAAAAGAAACGTTAAGCTTCAACATAAATGAGGAAGTGAATTAACACATTAATACCAGGCTATCTGCCACTCAATTCTACATTGTTTGTTACAACATCACAGTTTTTAACTGGTTTTGTAAATGTGGCATACTGGTTGATTTATGAACATTGCTTCTCGCTGGTGTTTTATAAATCCTGCTAGATGTGTTTTTTGCTTTTCTCACATTTGGAGCACTGTTTATGAATACCAATCAGAGGTCTGGGATGCAAACTGGAATTCATTAACATTGTGTTTTAATTGGTAAACCAATGGTATTAAGACGTTTGTTTGCAGAGATATTTATGTAGATTGACTCACTGCGCTACAATCTGCTAAAGTTCCGATTACAGAGGAGGCAAGATCAAACAAATAACTGGAACTGGCGAGTGGGCGAGCAGGTAGACCTTTGACTGGTCACCCGTACATCACAGGGCAACACAGAGACAAGTGACCATCCCCGCATGCACTCATAACCTAATGTAACACGCATGTAGTGCTTTCTGGCCCCTCTTTGCCGTTAGCAGATCACAACAATCACTACAGAAGTACTACAGTCTTATAAAGGATAAGAATATGCATTCTTGCTTTTCATTTTCATCTCTTGCATCAGGGGTTGTTGCTTTAATTTCTGTGCGTCCAAGATGTGAAGAAGGTACCCAGTCAGGATAAATTCATAGGCTGACTTCCCTAAGGTAAAAATTCATGCTTAGACATATGTAGCTTTGCAGCTTATGTACAGTTCATAGGTACCAAATAGGATTTAAATATGACTTTATTAAACCTACCTGAGCGGAAATGCCTTGAACACACAAACATGCTTCAGGAAATGTCGTGATGGTGATGTTAGATCGCCTTACAGCTGCCACCCATGCCATCTGGCACCTCTTTGTTGGTTCTGCCAGCTGTGCTCCATCGTGTTGCTTCCACACTGGAAAAAAGCACTCAATTTGGGATCTGTTTTCCTCTCCGGTCATAAATCCAATGGCAGTTAATAACGCAACAACCATTTGCCATTATAGCGTTTTTTTTTTTAGAATGTTTAATCAAAACAAAACCGCATCGCTTTAACAAGATGCCCACCTCTACTAGCCTCTCTATCCTATGTTCCCACAATGCATTGCACTGCTGACGTCACATTCACAAGCCTTATTGTAAAGGTGTATTACACAGTTTTTAAAGATTTTTTTTTTACTATTTACATATATTTATGAATGTATTTGTGAACATATTTTTAACTCTTAATTTATTACTTTTTAAATCTTATTGTACAAGATATGTAATCAATATTTATTTATTCTTGCTTGTTTTTTAACACTGGCTTAAACTAACATGCATGCGGGCGGAAGTTGTGAATCTGGAGATAACCATGTATGTACTTGGAAAACCTGCAAACCTTGTGCCTTGTTGCTACAAGCCAACAGCCCTGAAACTAACCTAGTTCTGACATTTTTTCTGATTTTATTTATTCATTTATTCTTTTTTGCTAAATGAAGACTGTGACAGGCTGGCGTAAAATATCTCTACGAACATGTAGCATTTGGAAGGAACATAGCTTTGTTTGGTTCAAGAGCTAGATTGAACTGGTTCAGCATCAGGTAAATCATTTGGGTAGAAAACCCCTGTTTAGGAGGTGTTATACAAAAATAAAGTTTTATTTTCACGGTCCAGGATGCTTCTCCCTTTGTGGTGTTCCTCAAATGCTCAGTCTTTGCCCACCCCTTTTTATCATTCATGTTTTACTTTAATCAAATGACAAACACTATTTGAAGCCAATCATACATTCATTTTTGTTAAATAATTTAAAGTACAAACGAATCTAAGAGTATTTGTGTTTTTCATTTGCTGCAGGTGACCTATCTGGGCAAGATGACAATCTCTGGGACCCAGTTCTTATCAGGCTGTACGGAGTCGGCGGTAGTGAGTCTGGTAGAACGCCGTGCCTTGGCCCAGAAGCAAGGCACCAACCCCTCGAGCAACTTCCTTCTGGAAATCCGTCCCTTCCAGGTGCGCCTCCACCACCTGGACGAGAGCGGCGAAGTCTCTCTAACCGTTGATGCCTACCAGGTGGCGCGCATCGCCTACTGCACAGCCGACCACAGTGTAAGACCCAACATATTTGCCTGGATCTACCGGGAGATCAACGATGACCTGTCCTTCCAGATGGACTGCCACGCCGTGGAGTGTGAGAGCAAACTAGAGGCCAAGAAGCTGGCACACTCCATGATGGAGGCTTTCCGTAAGACTTTCCAGAGCATGAGCAGTGACGGGCGCATTCACAAGAGCGGCTCAACAGACGACTTTGCCGAGGACTCATCCACGCCTGACGACTCAACCCCAGACGACGGTTGAAGTCACTCATGTTCCTGATCTCTGTGCTAACAAATTAAGGGGTGACTGGATGGACAGAATAACTGCTCATATTCATTTTCCCCTGCTGTTTCTTTCTATTTTTAATTTGGTAAGAAAAGAAACCCAAAAAAAAAAAAATATATATATATATATATATATATACTCGATGACCCTCTTGAGGGATTGAAGCCCCACTGTAATAACCCACAAAATGGTACTCATCGTTTCCCTTTTAGCCCCTGTTGTTCTGCACCTCTCGAAACTGGGTGTCTTTTTTTGTCCACAAAAAGAAACAAATTTTTATCCAATGCCATACTAACCTTTTTGCTCTTCTTGCCATGTAGGGACCAAATGCAGGTACGCAGGTGGCCTATTCCAGGAGTTTAGGACTGTTGATGATCTTGTTGATGCAACAACTTTTGTCTCCATTTTATTGGTACTGAAAGATACAGTGTCTGTAAGACATAATGAAAAATTGGTTATATTTCAGAAGTTCTCACTAGGCCGGAAGCCTGAGCCTGTATGAGACACCTTAATTGTCTGAGTTTGTTTTATGTATACCAAAATACAGGCTACAGTTTGCCTTTCAGATTATGTGCCTCACTTTCCCATCATGTCACAGTGCATGCGTGCTTTTACGTTTATCTTTGTGCGTATAGTAAGTGTAAATGCTTAATTCTCTTCTGTGTGTATATGCATGAAAATGCAAGCATCTGGGTGTGAGAGAGCAGGAAGACATGAGGAATAATCGAATGAAACAGTGGGGGATAATATTTTTTGTTTGAAGTTTTTTTTTAATTCGACATGGTACTGCAACCATTTTCCACATCTTCCTTTTTTTCATCGTTATCTTACACAATATTCAAGTAAAACAGTCAGAGTGTGCCAGATGCTGACATTGCTAAATTGCAACCATCAAAGTGAGCAGCTCACATCTCCTGGCCGCTGCTGAATGTATGAGTCCGTCGTACTGTGAGCGCGCTACATCATGCCCAGTCACTTCAGGCTCCACTAATCGCCTCATGTTCTCTCAGTGTCTTGAAGGGAGTGACAGTAAGTGGGATAGATATATTTGCTGCTCTGCATCTCCACTCCAAGACTGAGACGCTTTCCTCTCTGACAGGACATCACTGAACAGACTCAACGCCATCGAGTCACATGGTTCTAATCAGCACATGCAGGGCCTTGTAAAAGTATTATGACCCCTTGATATTTGTCTTCTACTGTCACTTAAACATAATTTTTTGTGTATTTTATTGGGATATTTTTGTGATGGACCTTAATAAGGTAGTGCATTTTTGTGAGGTGAAAAATAATACATGGACTTCAAAACTAAATACAGATCTGAAAGTAAAGCTTTAAACGTATATCCATTACATGTTCCGACGGCAAATTAAGTGTGATTTTGGCCGTATCTGAGGACTGCACCTTCCACATTCTTGCTTCCTCCACAGTGCTTGCCCTACATCAGAAGGGAACTTCAGAAGGGAGTTCCTATAGCTGGCTTGCAAGAATCCAAAATTTTTTCTGTTAAAGGCTGGATTTGTTGCATGGCTGACTAATAGTTTTGTCAACAGATTCTCCTACTTGAGCTTTGGCTCTCTACAGCTCCTCCAGAGTTACATTAGACATCTTTTTCTGATTAAAGCTCTCTTTGCCTGACTTGTTGTTTTAGGGGGATGACCATGTGCCATACTCTTCATTTTCAGATGATTGGTTAAACTATGCTTGGGAAGACGTTAAAAGATACTGCTTTACAAATTAGCCCTGCCTTAAAGCTTTCCACAGCTGTCTGTCTGATCTTTCTAGTCTGTTCCTTGGTCTTCATGATGCTGTTTGTTCACTTATGTTCTCTAACAAACCTCTGAGGCCTTCACCGAAAAGCTGGATGTATACTGAGATTAAATTACACATGAGTGGACTCTATTTACCAATTAGGGGATTTCTGGAGGCAGTTGCTCGCTGTGGATTTTATTTAGGTGGTGTTGGAGTAAAGGGAACTGAAACAGATGCATGGCATGTTTCAATTTCTTGACAAAAAAAAAAAATTCTTCCTCCTCACTAAAATGCACAAACAAATCCCAATAAAAAATGTTGAAAGTTGTGTTTAACCAAATGTGAAAAAATTCAAGGCATATTAATACATTGGGAAGTTATTGTAAACTTAGACAAACCTAGATACAAGAAAACAAACTGTATGTACACAAAATGTATTTCAAACTTGCTCAGTAAGCTTATGTAAATACAAATGTATCACTTTCTAAATATTACAACATAAATGGTGATAGCTATTTTAAATAAAAAATATTGAGAACCTTTATATGCTGAAATAGGGTAATTAAGCTGAACTGTGAAGAAGTGGAGAGGCTGATTTGCAATGGATGGAAGAGTGTGTGTGTTTGAACTGAATGTGGTGGAAAGTGTCTACGGAGAGGTTGGAGAGAGAGGGAATGATTGTAAAGCTGTAGTTTACCGTGCCATGTCTGCCTCACAGCTCAGGCACACTTTAAATGTTAAGGGGGGAGCAATGTTACCATAATTGTTTTCTATATGGTGTGTGTGCAAAGATCAAAAACACAGTTGCATATAAAGCATTTACCAAGATCCCAAGATGGTGTGGTCTGTTTTGTCTCCAGATCACAGTCCTCTCCCTTCATTTATTCCCCAAAGTAAACCAGATCTGTGCTAAGAGAGGATCTTTTTTATTATTCTGTAAACTCTGCCGGATTTAAACTGAATGGATTCCCTGCTGCGGCAGCGTGTGGGAGGATAAACATCAGGCATTCTCAGTTTCAGAGCAAACAGAACGGCTCAGACACATGATGTTCTGACAAGGTGCCAGCATAACCTCACTCTCCGCTCGTCCACGTTTTCCTGGGACCTGGTCAAGTTGTGAAATCAGTTTTTAGACTTGTTTGCTTTAGTAAATGAGACCTATCCCCCTCCTCTTAGCCACCATGCTGGCAGTTCCAAAATATGTGGAACTATGACCAGGATTGAGTATCTCCACCTCTGGTACAGTAAGTGTCTTTTACGGGTGAGTTTACACTGTCAACAACAAACTCACAAACTTAATGGCATTTCCAAATGTTTCGGTTTTAATGCCATCATTCCTCACATTCCTTTTCAAAATGTTTTTTTAAATTGTGTTGTTGTAGTCTTCCTCTGTTTCCTCTATAAAGTGCCCACATCAGTAATAGAATAACTGGTTCCTCTTTGCTTGTGTAGCAGGCAATCATTTTGCAGCATAAGAGCTGCAGAGAATTAGATGCAAAATGGATGCTGTGAAATATGCTAATAGGCCTTGAAAGAGAACACTGCCCCCTTCTGACAAGCACAGATTCTGCTTCTGAAGCTTCATTTTCCTTTTCAGAGACCTTGTCATGTTACCGTGATTATTGCATTTTCAGCTAACTGTACACAAGCTTCACTTGTAGTCCTCTTTGTCTCTGCTGAGTCTATATGTCCTGCCGTTTTGCTCGACCGTGGCTGTTTGGCTGACCCACTTCCAGCAAAGCTGCAGTGCAGAGGGGTCCTGCTGGGGCCCAGGAAAGAGGCCACCCCCGGCCAGTTGCCTTTGCTCCACTGAGGCCTGAGCAAACCACAGTTCACAATGCTGCTCTGTTACCACTCCAGTTGGCTGCTCTTCCTTTCCTGAGTCTCACAGTTGCTTGTCTATCCCTCTGCCAAGGGCCTACACACTCGAGGTCAGTTTGGAAAACGAGCGGTGCCAATATGGCTTCTGATCAGACTTCTTTGAGTTTCTGTCTCGGCCTCCTCTTTCACTCGGCGGGGCCCCTCGGAGTAAAAGTGTGGTGAAGTACTGTAAACATGTGTGAAGTGAACCATGGGCTGTACGCATTCTTTCAGCCTGTGGTTTGACTGAAACGACATGAAATTTATTGCTAGAGATGCAAAGTTGAGTGATTAAACATGGTGGAGAAAAAAAAAAAAAATCCTTTCAGCTCTTAGTAAAAAAAGCAAAGTGACAAAATTATAAATTGTAGTATTTAAGCAGATGTAAGACTTCAAAAGTAAACTGAAATATGTAGTTCGGTAAAACACTTAATTGTTATTTTGATGCTTTTTCCGGCACGAAGAAAAAACGTTTCAGTTTCATATTTATGACATTATAAACTGGAAAACGAAGAAATTAATCAGAATATCACTGGAACGTTAATTTATGTCACTAATTCAGCTCAGACAGTGAAACTCAAATATAGTATAATTGCACACAGAGGCATATAATTGATATATTTTTAAAACATAAATGTTAAGGCCTACACAATCACAGAAAGGAAAGGCCAACTTGTTCGTTGTCCGGCAATTACAGACACCCTCATTATGCCAGAGATGTTAACAATGCTGGTTATTCACAGGTTGCAGTCTCCAAGCATGTAAACGGAAAGTTGAGAGGAAGGAAAAGGCGTAGTAAGCTAAAGGTTATCCAGCAACAGGGATAAGAGGATTGTGAAGGAAAGCCTATTCCAGTGTAATGCCATTCCAGAACCAGAGACGGAAGTGTCTTACTTGGACGAAGGAGAAAAGGGACTGAACTGTTCAGTGGTCTAAAGTTTAATTTCGAAAACAAGATCCCAGGGTTTGGAGGACAAGTGGAGAGACACAGAATCCAAGTTGTTTGAGGTCAAGTTTGAAGTTTTCATGGTAATTTCAGGTTTTTGGAGCCATGCCATCTCCTGATGTTGGTCCTATGTTTTATTATGTTCAAAATCAGTGCTGCCATCTACCAGGAAGTTCAACACTTAAGTCCTCTTTCGCACACAGCTGAGGACATTTTAACGACTTGAACCAATGGGTCCAACTGAATAAGCCCTGAAACTGCTGAGATAATTAAGCCACAAAACTGAAGACGGCTCATTGCTTCGTGGACCTCAGTCTTTGGTTGTCATGGTATCGTTTGTCACACTTCAATCTTCATTTACCATTTTTAAATAACTGGATAATGTTCTTATTAAACGATAAGACTTCTAATGTTTTAGGATGTAGCAGGGGAGTGAATAGTATGAAGCCCAGTTAATTCAGATAACCTAACCCTACTAGTCCAGCATATCCCAGCCTCAACATCTTATGCTAATATTTGGCAAGATGGCACATATCTCAAGGCACATTACAAGACCAACAGGTCTAAATTATATGCTATAGATAACAATTTCACAATCTGAATGTTGTATTTGTTGAGGATAATATATCTGTCTCTTCTGACTATAGCTGAGTTTTCTGTAAATGGAAAATTTCACTTTTCTGAAGCCTAAGCATATCAATGAAATGATTCACCATTAAAAATTGCTAGAAAACTAGTATAAAAAATATCCTAGAGTAATATCTCCACCAGGCCGAAGGATAAATGATCTCCTTTAGACCTACGAGCATTTTCTCTGACCATATCCAGATCCCCTCCCCCCTCACCTCTCCTGGTGGATGTGTCCTTGAGGCCTTCATGTGATTTAAGAGTCCTGCCATGATGAAATATGTACTGGAATCAACAGGAGAGGTGCCGTTGTCCTCTTATTACAACCTGAGACACTCTGGCGAAGGAAGCCCAAAGCAGTCGCTGTTGAAAAAGCAAAAACAAAAAAGCCAGAGAGACAAAATGAGAGACTAAATGCTCCTATGAATCCCTTGGGGACAGGAAATGTCTGGTCTGAGATCCATGAAGAGCATGTCTGAACAAGAGATGAAAGTCTGAAAGAGGGATAAACCAAAAAAAAACCAACCTGGAGAAAAGTCGGTCTGTCTGCAAACCCTGCTTGTCATTACATTATTCAAATTCTTTCCACTTTCTGTATTGTCTTTTAATCAGTTTTGGATAAACATCCAGATTTGCAACATTCCACTTCTCCCATACTCAGATCTGACTGCCCTTACTGTTCCATGGTGTACCTAAAATCATTTTGATCCTTTTTGAACCTCTCTGCAAAGTATAGCTTTAGGTGAACCATGCAAATAAACAAATTGCAAGAAAATCCTGCTAGGACAGCTTTGTTTTAGGTGAGTCTATAATCAAAGTTAGGTTTTCACCCAAGAAAACGGAATGCTGAAACTGAATCAAAAGTTGTTTCGACAAAATACTAGTTTAAGTGTGTGCACAGTTACACAAACTGATCATTTCACCAATTTAATTTTTCACTGATTTACACTATTTTAAGTTAATTGTACAGGATACATGTCACATTAAGGTGGAATATGTTTTGAAAGGGTATATTGTGGTCTTATTCTTTTAGGTCTCGAAACCAGGCATGTTAACGGGGGTGTGTACACCCTACCTAACCAAGTAAGTGAGATTTTACAGACTGTGCACTTTATTGATACTGCATAGATCTGTTGTTTGGTGGTTAATTATTTTAGTGATTTTGTCAAGTGGTAAAAAAAACACAAAGAGAGCACTCCATATAGGCAAGACTTTCTAAATATATTTATATTAACTAAGAGCAATTGGAAGCTTTAAATACACAACGATTCTTTTCCTAAATGTAATTTTTTCGTATTTGGGATCTAATTCATGGCTGCATTTTGGCTTTACATCCAGACTGATTCACTAATGTGAAAGATAGCGACTGGTTCATAGAAAAGAATGTCTGTGGAAAAAAAATAAAAGGGACCCGAATGTGTAGGTGGCAGGTCAGAAGACACGACTCATTTGGTTCATCATGTTGCGTCCAGATGTTCAGGAAAGTGTTGGCTTATCCAGCTATTTCACATTGCAGCAACAGGGTCAGACCGCTCAGAAATTCGAGCATACCAAAGTGTCTGGTTTCATATACTGTCTAAAAAGGAAAAAAAAAAAATTTTATTTTGCACCTTTAAAGACTGAGTCCAAGTAAACTAAATCATTTCAAGACGAGAGGTTGCTATCTTTTTTGTCCACTAGGTGCCAGCCCTGCTCTGCATTTGCAAACCCTCATTTTATACAAATCTGCAACCTAAAAAGATAACTAAACCAAAAAAGTTTAATAATGACCTAACATTACTCTTGTTCTTGGTAATTTATGTTAAACAGTGTATTATTATTATTATTATTGACACTGTGAAGATTTTGATTTTAATAACTGCAGCTTTATGTTTGTACTTATTGTGTAAATAAAAAAACAAACATGTTACTAAGACATTTCAGATGCTTCTGCAGGGGACTAACCAAACGGTGTCAGTGAGCTCTCACCTCTGTCTTCTCTCAGCCACCAGAGTGTTTCTTCAACACAAATGCCATACTTCCAGATGGATGGATGGATGGACTGATTGATTGATTGATTGATTGATTGACTGACGGACGCATGGATGCCCCATCACATTTGTTCCTGCCTCATGTACCAGAGCCTTTGAAGGGAGTGCTCAGATAAGATCACTGAGCACTGAGGACATATTATGCTGACAGGTCATTCTGCTGTGAATGATCCAGAGGTTCAGACAGCTTTCTCTGACATTTAACAATGGAAGCAATCTTTGGCCTTCAGGACAGCTGAAAGCCTCTTTATTTAGTTCTATTTAATCATTTTCATTTGTTGTTAAAGGGATATTTTCTTCAGAAGTTACTGACATAGTGCCTTAGCAGTCAAGCCTCTAAAGCTGTGCAGAAAAGATCACTACAGCCAAAAGGTCTTCTGAGGCCGGGGGCTCTGTGTTTTAAATCGGGCGCTGTTCTAAACATGGAGCTGTCAACCTCTACAGGTTGTTGGGAGGCAGCATGTTGAAGTTAGAGCTCATATACAGAACCATTCTCACCATCTTCACTTTATCCTATAATGTATGGGTGTACTGTTCTGGTTGCTGCATTCAGTGATAATCAAGCACTGCATGGTGCTCCAATTCCAAACGATTACTGTAGAGCAGGCTGTACTAACAATGGATGTCGTGTCATAACACAGCACAACATAAATGTTTTTACTTGTTTCCTGCTCATGCAGAAAACTCCGCTTTGGCAACATGCTAACTTTCCAGCTGAAGACTGTACCCTTTGATATCAATCTGTCTCAGGCTCTCGCTAATATTCACTTAGCATGCTCTACTTGTTTCTTGCTGTCTACTAGTACGGTTTCCATGGTTAGCACTGTTGTGATGAGGTCTGATTTAATTTCAATTTTGGTTCGTAATTTTGAACTGATCTTAAATATCAAACATAAGATGCTATGTTTGGTAAGCTTATAATTTGGCTCAGTGATTTTCTTTCATTCACCATAGAGGCTCCTTAAGCTGATAAAACGTTTTTTTTATATGCTCTCAGTGTATTATTGGCTTGTGCACCTTGATTTATAATAATGAGTCTTTTTACAGATTTTCTCTGTTATGGTCATTTACTGCAATACCTTCAGAAAAACTGGAATTAAATTCTCTGTAAAACCTATCCTCTAAATTAAAATATATCACAGAGCAGTAGAAATCCGCAGCCCCAGATATTGTTTTCAGTTTTTCATCCTGATTCATGTCCTTTGCTTGGCTGGAGTTCTTCTCAGGTGATCTTGTTAAAGCGCCACATAGTGTCAGGGCTCATATTTTAAGTGACACAAAGCACCAGCTTGACTCACGTGTAGACGCTATGTGAAAAATGAAGAGATGTAGCCTGTAGTAACATTAAAGCAATAGATTCTAGCTCACCAAACACAAAAATGAAGAGAAGGAATCTAACATACATTTGTGAGAAAATGATGAAAACCAATGTGTTTTATAATGTTTCACATAATTCATAATTACAATTATGATTGTTCATGTTTAGTATAAATTTTGCCATGCTGAAATATTCTAGTAATATATTTAAAC
This sequence comes from Characodon lateralis, assembly GCA_036250325.1. Classification (NCBI taxonomy): domain Eukaryota; kingdom Metazoa; phylum Chordata; class Actinopteri; order Cyprinodontiformes; family Goodeidae; genus Characodon; species Characodon lateralis. The sequence goes on from JAHUTJ010050778.1 coordinate 13,970, forward strand.
TATTTAAATTCACTTTTAAAACTGTTTTGTGAGATATAATAAAAAAAATTAGTTTCTAGAGAGGAAACAATTAGGACACCCCGTCATTTATTGCTACTTAAATTGGCACAGATCATACTAAGCCTTTTCACATTTGTTGGACATAATGAGAACATCACTCAGTGTTTTTGAAGGAGATTTGCACTGTTGAAATCTCAGACTTTCAGTTTGCTGTGCTTAGTGAATAATCAAATGAGTGTAAACACCATGGTGAGATCGAAAGAGCTATCTCAGGCCCTCAGAAATAAGACTGAAGCAGCTTATGAGTCAAGTGAAGGATTTTAAGAGGTCTCAAAATAATTTTATATCAGCCATTGCAATGGATGGAAAACAGTCTGCAAGTTGAGAACATTCAAGGGAGTTCACCCTGAGAAAAGACAGCAAGGAGTTTAAAGAAGTCTTCAAAAACCCTTAAATATCATTGCAGGCTTGCTGTTGAAGAGAAAGCGCATGTCTCTATACAATCAAACAGAGACTGATGTTGGTGTAAAAGGACAAAAACCTTGAAAAGAACATAGACAGAGACCAGGTTGTTTGGAAAAATGTTCAGACCGATAAATCTGAAATGGAAATATTTGAACACCAGAACAGAGAACATGTTTGGAATAAACCAAAGCACAGAGCTGGGAGTGTCATGGTTTGGAGATGTTTTGGTGTAGGAGAACATCACTATAGAAGTGTCCACCATAAATTCTGCTGTTTATCAAAAGTTGCTTGAGGAAAATATGAGACCATCTTGTGCCAACACATGGTTGGCTTAGTTTTACAAAGCTGTTATGTTCTGAAACTTCACCTAAAACACTTTGTATTTAATTCCTATCAGACTCTGCACATACGGGTTGCTAAAAGACTTCACAGTTGCCAAAATTGCCTTTTTTAGGGAGGAGTTTGCAAGAACCGTAGGCTAGCGTTATCTCTCCTCCTCTGTTTTAAAATGACTCATTGATGAATAACCTCACTTTTTTGCTGTTCCAGTAATTTGTGTGCAGACAAAATGTACAGGTATGCAGACTTGTTCTGCTTAATAAACTAAGTGCTCATCTTTGAATGCTATAATTGTTAATATATTCAGTGTTATAGCAGCATGCAGCAGTGCACTCAGGTCTCTCGCTGTCCAGGACACAGAGGAATTTCACAGACTTTGGTTAATCGAGTCCGTGTTTTACAGCGGATTTCATTATAAAGCTATGGATAGATGTCATTACATAATCTTTCAATCACTTCCACATTTTCTGATTTGTTAAAATCAAAAGGCCATAAAAGTATGGGGTCCAGATGAATCAAGCTACTGTAATAAAGAAATGTGCACTCTTTAAAGCCTAAGGAAAGTCACATGTAGGTTTATACATCCTGCAGGATGACGAGGCTGTCATCACAATGTTTCAAACCTTTATGTTCTATCACCTTTACTTAAAAAAAACAAATGGTTTCACAGGTGAGATTCAGAGCAAGCAGAAACTGATTGTTAAGCCAAATGTTTCAGTGCCATGCTCTACACAAATTTCTAAATCAATGAATATTATAAGCCAAACAAAAATATGACTGAACAGGCCACCTTAAATTTAATCACTGTGTCCACACAGAACTGACAGAAAGAGGCCATTTTTCAAAGTGCTGCTTTTTATAAATAATTACATACAGTAATACCATACAATTACAATGATTTACACACTGGAGGTTTACTGTTCAAATAGTCTAGGTTATTGAGAAACAATTAGGGGTACACTGTATTAAAAAGAGGCCTATCACCAATATTGCATAACATTGTTTTTTAATATTATGTGGGAAATCATGAGGATTTCTCTCTGTACTTGCCCTGGAGGATTGTTAAAGTTGAATGGAATGTGTTTTCAGAGGTCCAGCCCTTCATGTTACTGCATCATCTCAGCCTTACCCAGAAAAGACAATTAACCCTAATGATATTATCTTCTTCTGCATATTCAATGCCAAATTCAAACCATTATTATCCTTTCATTTTCTGTATCCATCAGTTCTCCACCCCTCTGGTGTCATAGTCTCCTAATCTCGGCATGTTTGCTTATATTCCGAAAATGTGTTTTTTGCAGTGATTTATTATCCAGTTCTTGGATCCATCAAACTTTGATCAAAAAGTACCATTGTTTAATCTTCCTCGCTGATCAGTGTGCAAACACAAGCCTACTAACTCTACATTACCCTCAAGATTAGAGCTCAGTGAGTGTAAGTGTTGAGGCGTTGGAGCTTAGGTAAATCTTTGCATTTCAGAAGATGAAACTGCTGGTCAGCTTCAAGTCTAAAGCTCTTGACACCATTTGTTTTAATTACGTAAAGGTTGCAATGTGTTAGGATTTGTGAGATAGAGGACCCCAGAATGCAGACTAGAAGGCAGCATATCGGTAAGTGCAAAAAATATTTAATTAACAAAAATTCACTCTCAGTAAGAGGCAGGAACAAAATAACAAACGGGCAGGCAGATTAGGCAAGGCATGATCCGAACAAACAAGGCGTGATTAGGAAATGACTCCGCAATGACTAACTGAACCGGTGTGTATATATATATATGGAGAGAAAACCAGGTGGAGCAAGGAGACAGATTAGCTTAGAGCAGGTGAACCGAATAACGATAATTGACAGACAGAACAGAACGTGGCTGGAGCAAGAACAGAGACTCATGAATACAAACAAAAACTAAAGCATGACCAGAACCAAAACCCAAACTTGAAAAAACATGAACAAGACTGAAACATGACCAGAAAAATAATAAACAGAAGCATGATTCAAAAACTGTGAGAGAAATATGAGAAAAACCCAGAAACCAAAAACCAAACAACCCCAAATTATAACACAATGAGGTTCAAAACCAACCATTTCATATTCACTCTCTTGTTCTGTAACTACACACGTTCTCAGATGTCCTTATCACTTATTTAAATTATGTTTGCAAATCTGCATGTGTAACGTGTTCCTGGACCTCTGCTCTCCAGGCAACTTAGAGTTACCTGACAAAATGTCTTGTTGCACAACATAGTTCTAGAAAAATCAAGGCCACAACTCTTTAAAATTTTGATTTTTATTGTGAAGGGTGAGTGAATCTACCAGGCAATGATTCATGAAGATAACTCAGTTTAGGGCTTTGATCAATTATTTTGCATTATTGAAAATGTATTGGAGTCTAAGACTCCTTGAAAAAATCACACAATGCTCTTTAGTAGATTGCTGTTCAGATTATAGTAAATTCAAACTACTTAATCCATATGGAAAAACAACAGTTTCCTAAAACAACCTAAAAAGAGACAAGGCGTTCAGCTGTACATGCCGCAATGGCAGCCAACAATATGAATTGTATAAATGTAACAGTTGCATTGTAAAAAGTATGCCCTTACCAGGTAGTTTTATAACAAATGTTTAATCACATACTATAATCCCTGTGTGGCTTCTGTTGTTTCTTCTGTTCCCTGGCTCAGGAGAACGGGACTGCCTGCTGTGCCACTCACTCACCTGCAATTTGATGCACCAGTATCAAGGAACTGAAATAAATGCTGCTCATGCCTCAGCAATTATCCATTAATAATGCTACTTATCCCCTTTTAGACTATTGTTGTGAAAACGCCGCAAAGTGGCCTTAACACACTTACAGGTTGTCTAAGATCCACGCTACCGACCACGCTGGTACACCTCCCTTAAATGTACCTGGAGATGTGTGGCATTCATCATCTGGTTCCGCAGGGCAATGTTCACAAAGAAGCGGTCATCAGTGTGGGATGTGACCAAAGGACGTTCACTTCTATGCCTTTCTGTGACTCTTCCAGTCTCTGGTTGCAACCTCTTTCTCTCTCTCTCTCTTTCTATATATA
>JAHUTJ010050779.1:0-17834 GCA_036250325.1 Characodon lateralis
CTTCACACTCTGCTCTTACTGGTGCAATGTGCAATCAATGAAGACTGGCTACCAGGCTGGTCCAATTTAGCCATGAAACCTCCCACACTAAAATGACAGGTGTTTCTGTTTCACTGTCCAACCCCTGTATGTCCCTTAAAATATGATGATTAAATATTGCATTCAAGCATGTATTGGCTATATTGTGCATCACTACTAATCTCACTTAAAGCTAATGTATGTGTCACAAATTACTTTTAAATGACTATTATATATGGAAAAAAAATTCAAGTCGACATCAAGGTTTTGTCAGGGTTTGTTGGAGTTGTGTAGGACCAAGGTGCAGAGTGGAGCGAGGATGCGGTATCGCGAGTCTTTTTAAGTTTAATATAAAATAAAACATCCATTTACACAAATGCTGTTATGGATACAGGCCAGGAAAAGAAGCTTGGACATTACAAACTAGGGAACAGATGGGGAGGAAGCAGGAGGATCCAGTGGTGAAAACAGAAAACCAGAAAGTATAAATGCTGAGGGAAGTGGAGAATGTCCCAATGAACTAGGGGAGTTAATCAGGGAGATAATCAGGAACAACTGGTGGAGAAAGGAAGTCAGGGAGAGTGACTAATTGACACAAATGAGATGGGAATGCAGGGAGGTAACTGAAAACATCTAAGTGAACAGAAACAAATAAACAATGTGACTAAAAATAACTTACACAGAGAGAAAACAGATCTATAAGAAAATACAAACTAAAACATCAAACCTAAAAACCCAGGGAAGTAAGCTAAACAACATAATGAATCTAATAAACCTGAATAAACTGAAATAAAGCAAGTGAAGAACATGGCAGCAAAGAGAAAGTGAACACAACTCAAAACTCCAAACGGGCAGATTATAACAGGTATGAAAAATGTAGAGACACAATCATGATTTGTATTTGATGTGCAGTAACTTGAAAACAATCTTTTTCTCTTATTTTCTTCCAGGTGCTGGGATCAGTCCTTTTATAAACCATTATGAAGTCTTATCATACGACAGAGGGGATCTCCACAGGAAGCACTTAAGAGCCAGGAGAGCCATGCAGCCTGAGGAACAGACACTGAAACTGGATTTTACTGCTTTTCATCGGTAGCTTCCCATTGTATATTTTATTTTATTTTTATTTATTGATTTATTTTATTATTAAATCATCAGAATATAGTGGGAGCTCTAATTTTCAGTGGTGCCAAGGCACGTCCAATACAACAGTACATTACCATCATCCGAAAGAGATAACAATTAAAAATAATTACAAAAACACTTTCATTTACTAAGATTAATCATTTAAAACTGAAACTGAGACTCAATTTATATAAACAAAGTTTAAAGCCTTGTTGCAACACATTCCAGATGTTAGGTGCATGATAACAGAAGGCAGATCTCTGCTCTGTATGAATTTTGTATGGTGAGGCATGACTTTCAATGGCTAAAACAATAATTTAAGTTGCAGGAAAGCAGATCTTTAAAATCTTACTTTAATAGCAAACCTATAAATAAACAGTCTACATTTTGTAACGTTACCAGATGCATTTATTGAGTTATATGTTCATTCTTTTCCAGCTGATGACAGATTTGCATACTTGGCATTACGCTACAAGGCTTTGACCACATCTGCAAACCGTTTGTGTTTTTCTTGCTATCAGAAATTTCCGCCTGCTTCTGAGGCAGGATTCTGCTGGGTTTTCCGAAGAATTCACTGTGTTCAGTGAAAATGGGCCGGCATCAGTTGACCTGTCCCACTTATACACAGGAACGGTTGAAGGTTGGTGTGATATGAGGACTCATAACAGTTTACTTCAACAACTGACCCAAAATTTTGGACAATTCACATGAATATATCAGTTATTTATTTTTTAGCAGCAGCTGCACAACTACAGTTAAGACAAAATTCAATGAATTTTTTAAATGCGACTTTTATATTGGAAACAAACTGGGCCTCATCCACTGAACATTCTTTATGATTTGGATGAAAGGTCTATATAAAGAAATGCACATTTACTAACTAACATAAAAATACAAAATACATAAAAAGTTTAATCTCCTCTACTTGCTTTGAGTAGTATTTAACACTCAGTTAAATCAGTCTATTTGTCTGTTACATCTCATTATTTCTCTGATGCCTCGTTATCTCCCCTTACTGTGTCTTGCAGGTGAGTATGGGTCATCTTGCCACGGCTCTGTGCTACAGGGACAGTTTGAGGGTACCATCCATGCGCACAACGGCACTTACCATATAGAGCCTCTTGACAGATACACCAGCAGCCCGAAATATCATCACTCCATAATCTACCATGAGGAGGATGTGGGTAAGGCTGATTTTATTCAAGGGAAAAACTTTTCTAGATGCTTTCCGTTTCCAAATGGCTTTGCAGCAGCTTTCACTCAGCATCCAGAGCTGATTGATGTGTATCTGGAGAGAGAATGTGTCCAAAATACACCTAAGCTGCTGTCCAGATCCTTTGACAATGATGGGAAAGAGTGCAAACAGAAATTCATTGCTACATTAAATGTAAATTATAATCAGCAACATTCTTGGTGGTCTCATTGAAAGACAAATGAGCAGACCAATACACATCTCCCCCACTGTTACATACAGTATGTACATGCTATGCAAAAGTTTTCAAACTTCTTAAACCATTTCACTTTCAGTCACGTTACAGCCACAAACTTCAACATGTTTTATCATGATCTTATGTGACAAAATTTGTAAAACAGTGAATATTTGTGGTGGTAGCCTGCAGCTCCAGCCTAACCCGGGTTACTGAGGGTCATTGAACTGGGTAGTAGGAGAGGAGTTACAGAGTGTCAGCAGTGCCTGCTAAAGGGCTCTGAGTGGATTTTGAGTTTCTCTCCACCTGGATACCAGCCAAAGAAAAGATCATTTGAAGATGGTGTGAATTTTGTAAGAGGAGGAAGACAGAATTTTTAAAAGTAGTTATAAAGAAAGTGAGCGAAACAAGAGGAAAAAGATATAATGTGAGGTCAAATGAGCAGTAAAAAAATGACACAAGTAGCATGCAACGCTTCTACAGGCTTTCAAGGCCTTAGAAACAGTCTCTACAACAGATTAAAATGAAATCTAACTTTCAGTTTTTCTCACGAATAATCCAGATGAATGCAATTAGGAATCATCAAAACTCAAAAGTGTATGCCTGTCCTAGCATGCACGCGATTCTTTGGCTGCACACGTATGTTTGCATTAGTATAACCTGAGCTCTAAGAAAGTATTTGACTGGAAACGCAGTACGGACTTTGCCAGAACCACCACCCCCCACCCACTCCCACGTTTGTCCCTCAATCTACTCTGCGTCTGCATTCCTCTCTACTCCTACTGCAACTTCTTCACTCCAAAATGTAGTAAAACCTCACTATTGGTTCGCCAGTGACATCCTGTTCCCTCGGTCGCAGGCCAGCATGTCTGCAGGAAACTGGGAAAGATTGACCATGTGATACTACAGTAAACAATCAAGGCCTCCACAGAGAATGTAAGATTAGGACTCAAGACGGTGACATAATGTATGCATTTTCACATCCTGCAGTTGTCCTCTGGAGGTCTCCATTTTGATTGAGGAAATTTTGTTCTCCTGAGGGAGGCTCCATTAGATCTGGAACAAAGGCTACTGGCAATATTTCCTGATACCTGGTTGAACTCAAACCAAAATGTCTTTGTTAACATAAAGTGAAATGATGAAATAATTGTGGAGAGTATTTGTATTTAACACAAAGAGAACTATTAAAGACATTTTTAGAAAGAAAAGTGGGTACTGTGAAAGGAACCAAATAAATATAACAGGAAAACATGGTTTCTTGAAGTTATAATCAAACAAAATAGATAGAGATGATGTCGGACATTAACTTTAAACTGTTCTTCCTAAATTGGGTATTAAAATATCCTAATGCCCTGCAACATTTGCTGTGTTCATACAGGTCCACTTTGTCTATTGCAAAACTTATTTTCTTGCTCCTTCTCTGACTCATGCAGTCTTAACATTCAGGAGACCACACAAAGAGGCTTGTCAATGTTCATCCTGCTAAAGAATCCTCTGATCTAGTTCTTATCTCGAGTCAGATTGATTGTGTTGAAAGTAGTGGATACATCTCAAGCCCGATTCTCCAGAATCAATTTAAATAGTGAAGATAGTAAAAACCAGAGATACAAAATCTTGGATAAATCACATAGTATCAATATACTGTATATTTCTTAACAAAGTGAAAAGACATAAAGTAACACTGTTGCAGTTTAATCACAAACCTTAATGAGTTTTTATGAGGGCTTTTACAATCGTTCCTTTTCCAGACCGGAATGATGATAGAACCTACATCTTCAGCAATTTTTTAATGTGAACCAGGAATTTTTTTTTTTAACTTGTTCTGAATTTTCTCTACTGAACACAACCATTAATACATAGCCATGAGCAGAATACAGAAAATCCACCACATTTGAGCGATCTGAGGTAGGCCTGGGGTCTTTTCACACCTCCGTTTTCTGTTTGTCGTCTGGGGTCGGAGGCCGGGAGAGGGAGCGGGCCTTCTGGCCGAGATCTGGCCTGTGGTTGGGGTCTTGGTGGTTGTCTGATGCTGGGGCTGGCTTTTCTGCCCCGTTTGGATTGCCTTGGATCTTGGTCCCTGGCTCCGGTGCCCAGTCCATCGGTTGGGGGGGGGGGCGCAGGGCTCCAACGAGGGGGTCTTGGCCAGGCGGTGGGTAGTATTGATTGAGATTGGCTTCGCTTTGGTGGAGGGGCTGGCCAGCCTGCTTGGTGTGGCGGGGTGTACCGTACGGGAGGGTGAGTGATTGGCATCCTGGGGCACCTCCGGGGTTTGAGTGTGTGGTTGACAGGGTGCCCGGTCCTTGGCATGCTGTGGTGGCTTTCCTCCAATGCTTCTGTCTGTGGCTCTTGCCCCTGGCCGGGCTCATGGCTACGGTTGGTGGTCGGGTGGGTGGGGCGGTGGAGCATGTCTTGTGCTTGCACTGGGGTGGCTGGTGGGATTTGCTTGGCCTGGAGCGGTTGGCCTGCCTGGCCCGGTTACCCGGCTGGTGCATGTTTCCCTCTCACAAACTGATGGGCCGGGGCTGCTGGTGCTGGCCGAATGGTTGGGCAGGCTTTCCGGTGTGCTGCTCTGCTGACTGTTGAGTTTGGGGTGGGATCAAGGCAGCGGGCTCGAGCCTGGCATGTGGGGCTGCAGCGTGTGGGGGTTGTGTACTCTTCTTGGATGTGGGGTCACCAGCATCTGGATCGGCTGAGTGGTGATGGTAGAGCTGAGCTGGATAATGTTTCTACCTGGGCTATCATTGCAGTGGCAGTGATGTGGTGTGTCTGTGTGGTTGCAGGGGCATGGTGGGGGACCTTCTGACCAGAACTTTTTATGCTACTTTCTCGCTGCAAAATAAAACAGATTTTTATAGCCAGACAACAAACAGCTAAACTCATGCTTTTATCCAACACAACACTAACTTGTCAGTTCTTCAGTTTAACAGCTTTGTAAAGACTCTTTCAGATTTCTATCCCTTGATAACATTTGCTGCTCTTAAGAAATGGTTCAGACACTCGCTACCCTCTCTGTGTTGCAAGAAGAAGCTTGTTAGTGTTTTCGGAGTTGCTCCCAAAATGCAGCCAGGCATCGGGAATCAGGCTCTTAAAGATAAAGGATATCTCTGTGGGTCATTCCGCTCCTACTATTGAGCAAACTGGAAGACAGCTTCATGGATAGAAAAATCTCCATACTATGAGAGAGGCAACCTCTCTAAAACATGCAAATTGTCATGGTGAATTTGTGTTTATCAGAGAATGCATTTTCAGAGAAAGCAAAGTCTTTGACACAAACTTGTTTTCCTGCACTTCAGGCTGCTTCAGGGTGGATTAAATGAACTATTTAAGATGTTTTACAGATTAATTCTGGAATAAACCCATTCCTCCAAAGAAGAAAACAAACTTTTTAACCCACACCAAATAACCCCTAAATGTTTCATGAGAGTCTTAATTCCCATTTTTGTTTAATGCATTGGTGTGGCTTTCTGTAGATGTTACAGCCAAAGCTGACTTGAGACGTGAAGTTTTGGCATCAATTTTCTGCACCATGCTGCTCAGCAAGAACAGCTTTCAACAGCTGCTGGAAACATGACTCCTGTGGCTCAAATGTGACTAATTTCTCATGTGGGAGAAATCCTTTTCCTTTACATTTCAAAGAAAGAAATGGGTTCCTTAATTAATCTCAGATTAGCAGTCACACCGACCAGATTTAGACAAGGTTTTCTGCTTGCCAAAGATCAAATATCTGATTTGTTTAAAAACGTTTGGCTTCGTGAGACAGAAAGATTGAATTCCTGTTCATAGAAAAGGGGGATATGCCGACGGTATGAGGGTAGACACGAAGAAAGGTCTGGAAGAAATTCTGGGTCGACACCCAGCATTTAGGGCCCTCCCCCACTCAGGCCATACATAGACCTTACTGTGGAGTTTGTGATTGGCTGAGGGACTTCAGCAGGGTGGTGTGATTCAGTCTTGTGTTGCCCTGTCTTATGCTGAATGTAAAAAACCAGGATGTTCTGAACTGAGTCAACACACTCTTTCAATTAAACCTTAAAGTTTCATCTAGTCTATAATTAAGTTTGTAAATACATTTGCTACTCCATCATTACACTGAACCAAATCTGAAAGTAACTCTTAGTTCCTCTGATTTATTATAGTTTGGATGCATTTTATCATGTTAAACTTAAATTAAAATAATTTCCTAGATTCCTCTCAGACCAGAACATAACCCTGATAAACTCTGTTGCAAAATCATTTGACTTCTTGCATTTCTGAAAAAACCCTCCTTCAGGACATGTCTCTTAGGACTCCAGTCTAATCATGGTTGCATCAGTCCTAAATGAAACAAAAGTCTCTAAGCTATTGCAAATTTCAGGCGCCAGTTTGTTAATGTAATCCAACCAGCAGAGCATTTCCACAGGCGGACCTGCCAGAGCTTCTGCTTTAGTCTACTGTGTTGATTTCATAATGAGGGATTTCATTTTATAAATGTCTGAGAATGTGGGGGTCAATATATCTGCTCTCAAAGGATCTCATCTTTAGCTAACTGCACTTATTGGTTCAGTTCTGGACATTCACTGTCCACTTTATTGTGTGTATATTGATAGCACTGGGTTGTCTTCAGAACAATCAAAATTCTCACATGTGATGCAGATTTGTCGAATGCTCATCGTTGATGAAAATTTCCACATCCCAGAGGTGCCCTGTAGGATTGAAATCTGGAGACCATGAAAAGGGGGGATCAAAATAATTGATACATCAGTTAATTCAATCATAATAAAAAGTTGACAATACTCATTTGCTTTTCATATTTTTTCATAGTTGTTACACGTTACACAGCAGCATTGCAGACACACAGACAGTTAGCCCTCCCCTGTCCTGCAGCAGCTTAGCCGAAGCTTGAAATCAACACAGTAGGCTGCAGCTGAAAGTTTAAAACTTGGGTAACATCACAAGTATACCAAAGAAGATGCTTTGCAATCTTCTTTTGTCAAAAAAGGCCAAAGTAGTGTTCAGATGTATTTTACCTTTGAGGGAGATGAACAGCAAAAGCTAAAGGATGTTGAAGATCTCTGATGCTTGCTAGTGTTTTTAGTGTCTGATGGAGTAGTGGCAAACAAGGCCAATTATACAGTACATACTTGGCCAAGCAGACACTGATGTTTATGAGGAATTTAAAAAGATCAGTAAAACTCTAGTTTTAACATCAATAAAGTGTTAACCCTGCAAGTTGCTAATAATTAAGCATATTAATTGAATTAACTTTTTATAGTGTCAGAGAAGGTATGTAAATGAGGCTTTAGGTAAAAGAAAAAATAGACAAAATTCTGCTTGAGGATATAAGATTTGAAACCACTCACAAAATAATCTATTTGAACCGCTCTGAAAAACGTTTGGACTGTATTGAGCAAAATCACTACCTTTAGTTTGCTTTTCATGCAGACACAGATTATAAAGTAAAAGAGATTTAACTAGAGAAAAAAATACCATCCATCTTCTGCTTTTTTAATGGCAGAAAGTCTTGCAAAGTATGACAGATGTATTTTTCCCAACAAAGTTCTATGTTGTTCGTGTGGTATTCCAAGTGATTTGTAGCCTAAATGAAAAGAGGAGTCCCTCCAGCAAGACCTTTCTTAAGGTCAGCTGCTAGCTGCATGTGCCTGTAAAAGCAAATGCAAGCAGGTTTTTTTCCAAAGCAGATATAAGTACCTTATAAGGCATCCTGGTTTTTTTCTGGCGTGATGAACTTGCAGTTTCTTTCTCACTGACTGTAATTAAATGTGTAACACAAATATATGAATAAAAAAACACTTTAAAGGTCCACTAATGAGGGGTTTTTGACATGTAAAAGAATGTGACCATAATATCCTCTTGAAGCTATTTTGACCTTTAATGTGACATATATCCTATGTATCTGAATTATAAATCAGTTACAGGAGAACATAAATATGTATTGATAAAAGGTGCAATAGCCTGTGTGCACACACTTAAAATGGTTTGTTAGAGGCTTTTTTTTATTCTGTTTCAGCATTAAGTTTACTTTGCTACTAGTTTGCCAGCATCCTGCATATTGAATTTGGAATATTTGCCCAGTCTACTTTGCAAAGGTTCTCCTGATCTATCAGATTGTAAGTGTCAGAGTCTGTGGTTATTTGTGTGTGTGTGTGTGTGTGTGTGTGTGTGTGTGTGTGTGTGTGTGTGTGTATGGTGTACTTGTATTCATGGCTTCAGTGTTTCTCAGTTGGTGCTGGAGGTTCTCAGGTGCGCTGGATGACAGGTGCGACCTATCTGCTGATTGCATGGAGGAGTACTTAAGCGGAAGGCTGCCAGCACTTCGGCACTAGAGTGTTTGCCTTAGTGGTAACAAGCTCAGCCTCTACTCATTTTTGTTTCATTCATGTGCTTCTTTTATTCATGTGTAACTTTTATATTTGCTCTCTCGCAGGTTTTTATCTGAGGCTTTGTTTACCTTGCTGAGACCTGACTTTGTCCCAGAGGTTCTCAGAGCAATCTGGATAATTATCTACTGAGTATTGGATCTACCTTCTTGTGGATTTCTCTCCCAACCGTTTGTACGTTTTGGACATGGACCAAGCTGGCGGCTTCCAGCTTCCTTCAACTCCAGGACCAAGGCATAAGGGTACCCTGTTCCACCCTCCATCGCGAGCATTGGCACCTGTGCTTCATCTGTTTTGCATCAAACCAGCAGCTGAGAAAACAACTGAGCAACCTCACTTTGCAAGCTAAGACTCTGAATGTCTCTACCCATGGTGGTTTAAGCAACAGCAATTTAGTAAGCCATTTCTCAGATCTCTTTAATCAGTTGCTATATATTGTCCGTTTATTCACCAGTCCCTTCTCCTTTCTTCCCATACTGTTGGTGTCTCCAGTTCTCGTCCCTGATTACTTTGCTAACAATAAAAACACGTTAAATTTTACTTCTGAGTGTTCTCTGTATGTGGGTCAGAACTGTGTTGAAAATGACAGAACACTCTGGCCAACAAGACCCTGCAGAAACACTCTGAAGAGCTCTTTCAGAACATGCTAATCAAATTCATTCTCATGATTCTTCTCTCCGTTTTCTTACAGAGCAGCAGCATCAGACAAACCAACAGTTAGAGCAGATTACCTCCATGCTACAACAGACCCTAAATACCCAATCCACCACACAGGTAGATGGCGCTGCTGCATCTCCGGTAACTCCACAGCTTCCTCACTCTCATGACGTCATTCCCCTAACCCAGAAAAATTCTCTGGAGTGGTGGGTAATTGTAGGGGATTTTTACTCCATTGTGCATTAGTTTTCAACCGCTCTCCACGTTCCTTCCTGCATGATGATGTTAAAATTTCGTACATCATTGGTTTATTAACCGTCAAGGCTTTGCAATGGGCCGAGGCCCGTTTTTCAGTTTCCAGTAATTTCGGTTGTACCTTTTTGAAGAATTTATTTCAGAGTTTAAGCAAACTTTTTCCCCTGAATTAGATAAGACAGGTATAGGACGGCAGCTGCGGGCATTAAAGCAACGCAATAGACCCCTCACTGAGTTTTTGATAGAATTTCGTACTTTGGCAGCTGCTTCTGGTTGGAACGATGGTGCTTTAAAGTCTGCATTTTTTCACGCCCTAGACAAAGTTCTAAAAGATGAGTTAGCTCTGGTTGATGAACCTCCCACATTGGATGAAGTAATTTCCTTGGCCACAAGAGTGGATAACAGAATAAGAGAAAGAGAACCAGAGCAGAAAGATCTGTTTATAGACCACAGTTGCAGTCTAGTTTTTCACCCGTTGCTAAATCCCTTCAGCCTTTAGCTACCAGGTCAGAACCCATGCTGATAGGACACACCCGAATGACTCCGGAAGAGAGACAAAGACGCAGAAAGCCAAGCAGTGCTTTTACTGTGGTTCTCCTGACCATTGTGTAGCTGACTGTCCTGTTTGTCCCGGGCAGCCAAAAGACAGGGTCTGCTAACCATGAAGGGGGGGTTGCGGACCATTCTTTAAAGAATAAAGCCCCTAGACTCAGCCTGCCAGCAACTATCATAGTTAATCAACAAGCTTTGACTATGTCCGGTTTGGTAGATTCCAGAAGTGAACAGAATTTAATTGATTCTGGATTAGTAAGCAAGGTCGGAATTTAAGTGGAACCACTTGCTTCCCAGCGATCTGTTTTAGCTCTTGATGGACAGGTTTTACAGCGAATTACTCATCAGACTAAGCCTCTTGACCTTTTGTTATCAGGAAACCATAGGGAGAAGATATTTTTTTTTTTTGTATTTCCAGTATCACAGGGCTCCTTGGTTTTAGGTTACCCCTGGTTGCGAAAACATAATCCTCATCTAGATTGGTCTGAGGGTCTCGTTGAATCCTGGTCCACTAGTTGCCAGTCAGCGTGCGCTCTGAGTTTTTCTGAACAGGGTAATGAGGAATTTGAGGTCATTGACTTAACTTATGTACCCTCAGAATATCATGATCTCAAGAGAGTCTTTAGTAAAAGCAAGGCTTTGTCCTTACCACCTCACAGGCCTTATGACTGCGCTATCAACCTACTCCCCGGTGCCCCCCTACCCTCTAGCAGCCTATATAATATCTCTTGTCCCGAACAGAAGTCCATTGAGAATTATATTAGTGAGTCTTTGTCTGCAGGAATAATTCGGCCATCTTCTTCACCTCTTGGGGCCGGATTTTTTTTTGTAGGGAAGAAGGTGGGTCGTTAAGACCCTGCATTGACTATAGGGGCCTAAATCAGATCACTGTCAAGAACAAGTACCCTCTTCCACTACTTTCCTCAGCTTTTGAGCTGGTTCATGGTGCTACAGTATTTTCCAAATTAGATCTGAGAAATGCTTACCATCTTGTTAGGATCCGCCAGGGGGATGAGTGGAAGACGGCCTTCAAGACTCCACTCGGTCACTTTGAATACCTGGTCATGCCTTTTGGTCCCTGCAATGCTCCTGCTGTTTTCCAGGCCCTTGTTAATGACGTGCTTAGAGATTTTCTGAACATTTTTGTTTTTGTGTATCTGGACAACATTTTGATTTATTCAAAGGACATTGAGGAGCATCGTCGCCATGTTCGTCAGGTACTTCAGCGTCTTCTGGAAAACTGTCTTTTTGTGAAAGGTGAAAAGTGTGAGTTCCACCAAACCTCTGTCACCTTTTTGGGCTACACTGTCGAGGTTGGACAGGTACGACCTGACCCCAAGAAGATTAAGGCAGTCCTGGAGTGGCCTGTACCAGACACCCGTAAAGAATTACAGAGGTTCCTTGGATTTGCAAACTTTTACAGACGTTTCATAAAAGATTACAGTCAGACAGCTGCACCCCTTACTGCCTTAACCTCTTCTAAGGTTCCATTTCCTGGCCACCTGAGGCCAAAGAAGCATTTCAAGCACTAAAAAGGAAGTTCTCTCAGGCTCCCATCTTAATTCGACCCTGACTCTTCGAAACAGTTTATTTTAGAGGTCGATGCCTCTGATATTGGGGTTGGAGCAGTGTTGTCGCAGAATTCTGAGGATTGGAGACTACATCCTTGTGCCTTCTTTTCACGTAGACTGAAGAACGTAGAAAGAAATTATGACGTCGGAGATAGTTATTAGCCATTAAATTAGCTCTCGAAGAATGGCGCCACTGGCTTGAGGGAGTTGAACACCCTGTTCAAGTCTGGACGGACCATAAAAACTTGGCTTACATACAGTCAGCTAAGAGATTGAACCCACGTCAGTCCTGGTGGTCTTTGTTCTTTTCACGTTTGATCTATGCATTTCTTTCAAACCTGGACCTAAGAACACTAAACCTGATGCCCTTTCCAGACAGTTTGCTGTTGATGACTCAGTAAAGAAGCCAGCTCCCATTCTACTGCCCAGTTGGAATGTTGGGGCACTCAGCTGGGAGATGGAAGACATTATCCTCAGACCTCAACAACAGAACCCGACCCTGGAACAGGACCACCCAATCACACCTATGTCCTGCTTAAGGTTCGTTCCAGACTCATTGATTGGTTGCACACAGCTTAGTTTTCTGCTCATCCAGGAGTCAGCAGAACCATAGCTCTCATACAGAGAAGGTTTAGGTGACCTTCAGTTCATAAGGACATTAAGGACTTTGTTCAGGCCTGTGCCACGTGTGCCAGAAACAAAACCAGTAATCAACCACCCGCCGGTCTCCTCCAACCTCTTAGCATTCCTAGCTGTCCCTGGTCGCATATTGCTTTGGACTTTATCGGTCTACCCCTATCCTCAGGTATGACTACCATTCTCACAATTGTTGACTGTTTCTCTAAAACGTGCCATTTCATCCCTCTCAGGAGGAAGTCTCCTGAGAGGGAAAACTGAGCTTCTCACCAAACCTGTTTTTCGTTTGCATGGGATCCCACATGACATTCTGTCCACCCGAGGCTCGCAATTCATCTCTCAGGTCTGGAAGCAGTTCTGCTTAACTTTAGGAGCTAAGGTTTCATTAACCTCCGGCTATCACCCTCAATCTAATGGACAAACGGAGAGCCTCAACCAACAACTTGAATCCACCCTACAGCGTCTCACTTCTACTAACCCAACAGACTGGTGATCATACCTACCATGGGGGTAATATGTATTAAATTCTCCCGTTTCCTCTGCTACAAGACGTTCTCCCTTCGAAGCATCCCTTGGTTACCAGCCGCCTTTGTTTTCTGCTGATGAGACAGACCTCATGGTTTCCTCAGTCCACCAACACATACGTTGCTGCAAATCCATCTGGAACTCCACCATCCAAATCCTCCAATGAACCACAGAACAAGCGCTTCGCTGATCGAAGATGTCGACCTGCCCCAGAATATCGGCCTGGCCAAAAGGTCTGGTTGTTAGCACGTGATATACCCCTTAAGTCTATGTCCCAAAAATTTTCGCCTCGTTTCATCGGACCTTATGAGATTGAGGCCGTGATCAGTGCCTCTGCGGTTCGCCTCCGTCTACCTGCAAGCCTTTGCATACACCCTACATTCCATGTGTCCCAGATAAAACCTTGGATCTCTAGTGCTTCTTTTTTTTGCTTCATTCATGTGCTTCTAGTAACTTTTGTATTTGCTCTCTCGCAGGTTTTTACCTGAGGCTTTGTTTACCTTGCTGAGACCTGACTTCGTTCCAGAGGTTCTCTGAGAAATCTGGATAATCATCTACTGAGTATTGGATCTACCTTCTTGTGAATTTCTCTCCCAACCGTTTGTACGTTTTGGACATGGACCAAGCTGGCGGCTTCCAGCTTCCTTCAACTCCAGGACCAAGGCATAAGGGTACCCTGTTCCACCCTTCATCGCAAGCATTGGCACCTGTGCTTCATCTGGTTTGCACCGAACCAGCAGCTGAGAAGACAAGTGAGCAACTTCACTTCGCAAGCTAAAACTCTGAATGTCTCTATCCCTGGTGGCTCAAGCAACAGCAATTTAGTAAACCATTTCTCAGATCTCTTTAATCAGCTGCTATATATTGTTCGTTTATTCACCAGTCCCTTCTCCTTTCTTCCCATACAGTTGGTGTTTCCAGTTCTTGTCCCTGATTACTTTGCTGACAATAAAAACACATTAAACTTTACTTCTGAGTGTTCTCTGTATGTGGGTCAGAACTGTGTTGAAAATGACAGTAAGGACTTATCTTGTCCATTGCCCTCTTCAAGTGACCCCAAAGTATTTATGTGGAATTATCTCTGAACTCTGGCTCTTTAAAAAGCTTTAGTTTTCCTTTGGTAAAGGATTCTTCTGTTGATTTGAATGTATGTTTGGGCTAAGAAAGCCCTGAAATACAGAAGCACTAAAAGGGGGGGGGGGGGAAATGTAGACTAATTTTCAAAGTCTGAACAAATTTTCTTTTTCACATGACTTTAGAAGTTACTTGCAAGGAAAACTTAAAGATTAAAATATTTCTAAGTTAATTTTGTTCTGTAAGAAAAAAAAGTTTATTGGAAACCAGTCCTTTGACTATCCATATAAACAATCCGCTAGTAAGGGCTGGTGGTTTCACTCCAGTGCCTCTAGTGGTAGAGAAAAAGTATTACAAAAATAAATATTTTTAAAAATAAGCCTCTTAAATCAATTTGTATTTGTCTTTTTACTTCCAGCTACCTTCATGTCAAGAGAAAAAGATAATTTAGTCAGACTTAGAAAATGAGTCTATGCATTTTTTTTTTTTTTTCATTTGCCTTTCAGGGCTTCTGTAGTAAACCCCAGGTCCATTTAAAAAAAACAGTAACCCCAGACTATGATGCTGCCATCACCATACATTATGGGGTTTTGTCACACGATGATGCATTCTTTTACAAGATCTTTGATCTTAGCCAAGCTTGGATGTTTTCTTTGTAAGAAATGCTTCTCTCTTAAATCCCTGCTCCTTGTTCCAGACATATGGAAAATACAGGAGACTTTTCATGTCTAGAACACAACCAGTATATTCTACAGCACCTTCAGTGTTTTTGTTGATCTCTTGTCAGCTTCACTGATCATTTTTATCATCCTTTGGTCAATTATGGAGAAACATCCAGTGTTTTTAATGACACCGTTTTCCTATGTATTCTCTAATCACTGATAATCTCCTTTCCTGTAGCATGGTCTATATAACTCTCTGAGTGTCTAAATGTTTTTTTTATAAATGTCCTTAGATTGATAACTTTTGTAAAATATCCTTTTGATCCCATCATCTCTGTAAACTATGGCTTTAGCTAAAAACCCTTTTAAGGCAGATTTTCCATTTCTGCTGAGTCAGATCCACTAAAATTGACATCGGGTGATAGTCCCCTTTGAGAGATTATTTTTCAGTTTAATTGTATAGGAAATGACCTGTTAAAGATGGAAAAAAGAAAACATCACAAAACCTAGCATTTCAACAGGGATGTGTGTACACTCTTGATCCACAACAGATATACTTGCCTTTGAATGCTGAGCTTTGTCTTCTGTTAGGTAAACAATAAATCTGAAAAAAAACTTGAAGAACATGTTCAGGGTCTTATTCGAGGCTGTGTTTACTGTTCTGGCATATTTGTGACAACAATAAAAAGACAGACGAGAGGAAACATTTCCACGTGTGTAGCTTTACACATCTGTGTTTTGTTTTGTTTTGTCCAGTCCTTCCACACATGATGTCCCGCACTGATGGATTCTGTGGTGCGGATCATCTTAACACCCTCTCTGAAAGCTTCAACCAGGTACAGATAACTTCTCTCTGTCCTTCTCTCTTTTTTTTTTTATCACTGATGAGATTTCCATCTCTATTGCTATCTAAAACCAAAAGACTCACAACTCATTGATGAATAATGAAGGAAATGTACTTGTGTGTCAGATTCATCATTTGCACCCAATTCATGCACACATTCATTCATTTGGTCACATTTATTGCCCCTGTTAAGTCACCGAGGAACAAAATACAGGTAAAAGCTGTAGCAGGATGTTGTGATGCAGTTACAATGGCGTGTAAGATATAAAACAGAAAACTGGCTCCTTACAGACAATCTTCACTGTGTTTCAAGATTATAAAAACATCTGCCACATGTATTAGGCTAATATTCCCCTTGGGTTCAATCTTAATCGTTTACCTTTGACCAACAGGGAAAGGGGGACCTCAACGTCTATTGTAAAGAGTGGATGTTGGGACATTGGTGTGGATCCATTTTTAACAACATGCCTTCTGATGTAGATCATTTCCACTGTTTAGTTATGGAATGCCCTGAACAGATGTTTTTTTGTTTTTTTCTTGATGATTGTCCAAGATGTGTTCATGTGGCAGCATAACAACACTGACTCAATATTTATCTCCGAGTAGGACAAGGTTTTTCATATGTTTTGATCTAAAGAGCAGTATTGTAGTATTTTTGCCAACTAAAAATATTTTTATTCCTTGTATCTGAACATAGACCAATACTGCATAATCTTAAAATCAACATCCAAATGTTCTTCCAAGCAGTTGTGGTTCCTTATGTTTTTCCTTTTATCTCCACAGAAGGCACCAGTGAGCCGGTTGAGGAGAGCCGTTAACGAGTCGAAGACCAGCTGTCTGCTCCACCTCCACGCCGACCACCTTTACTACAAGAAGTTCAAGTCCGTTGAAGCAGTTGTGGCTCAGGTAAAAATTTTAATCTCATGTTTTATACATGATTCAAAAACAAATTAAATTTTTTATTATAAAGTGGTTTGGATTCAGCTTGTGGTCAAAAGGAGGACCACCATAACCTCAGCCTAAAAAGAGTTTTTATATTCTTGTAGATTTAATTAGAGCTCATAAACTGAAACTAGGCAACTAGATCTTCTAGTATTGCTGTTTGTGGAAACTTTGCCGACCCCACACAGCACTCACAATAATAGGATGCACCTCAAATAGAACTGGGAGCAAAACGTGGTGCACAGAAAATTCCCACCTTGGATTTTGTGGACATTGTGCTCCAATAAAAGTCACCTAAACTGTTCCCCAATGCTACAATCTCTTTGATGTTTGGTCTTTTTGCTAAACCCATAAAAAAAAAAAAATCCCCCATCTGATACCAGACTGATGATCTATTTTTTATAATTATTTTATAGTTTTAACTTGGGCCCCACAAAGAGCCTTTAAGTCCTATTTTAAAGTTTTGCTTATTTATTTTCAATAAAATTGGTAAACATGCTGGGAACAAGTAGTGGTATTTGATAAGAGTAATGTGGCTTTCTGCCTACAGCATAATGGACTGGAGGAGGCAAAACAAGTTATTTATCAGTTGCTCCCCAAACAGATGTTCTAATGCTTATGTGTCCAAAATGATGGACTCCACAAACACTGCTGGAAAATATTACTGTCTCTGATGCCACTAAAGTTTGTGTCTGATTCAATTTTATTATTTAGTTAGTCCTTGATTGTTTTATTTGATTTATTTGTCATTCTGTAATTGAAACTCTTAAAATCTGAACAGACCTCAACTAGATTTTTCTACACTGCACAGAAAATCTTTAAAAAAACAATCAGAGATTTATGTGTAATTTTTGTGTAAACATAAAACCTTTAAAACCAACACTTACAGTAGGTAATGTACAGGGGTTGGACAATGACACTGAAACACCTGGTTTTAGACCACAATAATTTATTAGTATGTGTAGGGCCTCGTTTTGCGGCCAATACAGAGTCAATTCATCTTGGGAATGACATATACAAGTCCTGCACAGTGGTCAGAGGGATTTTAAGCCATTCTTCTTGCAGGATAGTGGCCAGGTCACTATGTGATACTGGTGGAGGAAAACGTTTCCTGACTCGCTCCTCCAAAACACCCCAAAGTGGCTCAATAATATTTAGATCTGGTGACT
>JAHUTJ010050780.1:0-17823 GCA_036250325.1 Characodon lateralis
GAAATATTTCAGTTAGTGTGCAATGAATCTAAAATATATGAATGTTAAATTTTCATCATGACATTATGGAAAATAATGAACTTTATCACAATATGCTAATATTTTGAGAAGGACCTGTACAACCTTCCTCAGTAGCTGCTGCTGATCATCTTGTATAGTGCCATGATTCAGTCTTCGTCCATTTCCATGTGGTTTGGCTCATCCACAAAACAGGACAGATCCAGAGTGCAATGAACAATCAGGTCTACAGAGAGAATCATCAGGACTGACCTTCCCTCCATTCAAGATTTATACAGGTCTAGGGCCAGGAAAAAGGCAGCCAAAATCTCTGCAGACCCCACACCCTGCTCATAAACGCCTAGACTTTTACATTCAGTTCTAGAGTACTGTTTGCTAAAACCAGCCAACACAGAGACAGTTTCTTACCCCAGGCTCCTTGCCAATGAACACTTGACAGTCAGAGTTCCAGAACTATTGCTGGTGGTTCGAGCAATACTACGACAGCAGCCACTAGTCTACACTACTTTCTTGAAGAGAGGAGGATAAGAGCTGCCTGGATGAGAGGTGTAAAACTGACAAGGGACAGACGGGCTGGAGCCACCAACTGCAGCCAGTCATCCTCGGAGTACTCTTGGCAAACTGCTTTAAAGATGAAACCTCCGAATTTGCAAGAGAACATTATGTCAGATATCTTACAGATGAAGGAGAATGTTGAAAGCAGATGCTGTAGCCACGCTGTTTAGTGCAGCTGGTGTGAAAAGAACGCCAAAGAAAAGGTTGTCGCTTGCTGTTGTGCAACTGATCAAAGCAGTTTTTGTTTTTTTTGTTTGTTTTGGAAAATTTCAATGCATGGCTACTGTCTCTAAAAAAACACCATGCCTGCCTTCAAGCAAAAATTCAGTGGATAAAAATCTACAAATAAGATCAAAAATCTCTAACAAAGCACAAGAAAACATGGCTAAACCTTTCCTGCACCTCCACCCACACACCAAGAGTTACTTCAAAGAGATGATTCTAAAGAACTGCACAGTTTGTTTGATTGTTACATATAAGTTTTTTAATTCAGTTACACAACAATCCTACCATGTACATTTTTGTCAACAACTCAGGCGCCAGAAATTCCTTTTTTTCAGCTACAAAACATCTAATCTAACATGAAGCATGATGATAAGAATGTTTAAGTCTAAGAAGTCAAACGAGTTTTCAGCTGCATTTTCCCGGCATTGGACCAGGGATTTTTACTTTAATTCAGAAACATGTCAGAAAACTACATTTGTCTCTGATTTTATGTAAGAAAATACACACAAATATTGTGAAAGCTGTATCTTATAGAACTTTGATTAATTTGAGAGATTAGAAAATGTCACAAAGTAACTAATTGGATGATTTATCCAAATAACTTGAAACAATAAAACAATACCTAGTTATAAAGTTATCAAACAATATCAAACAATACCATGGAAGGAGTAAAAGGTTTAGGACAATTTGAACACTGATTAATTGTTCTTTACTGAGGTTGACAGAAGACATTCTATAAAAAGTTTGATCAATCTGTTCTTTTGTTGCTTCAAGTAAGCTTTATATTCGTTTCCATCCATCCATCCATCCATCCATCCATCCAAATTCTTAAGTCTTGATGGTACGAGAGCCAATGCCAGCAGTCAGCAGGCGATAGATCAATATAAGTAAAACAAGATTTAATGAGAAATAATATTTCTTTGTAGGGTTAAGTATAAAGAAAGAAGTTAAAGAAAGAAAGCTCTGCAGCTCTTTAGCAATATGCAACAGTTTGTATTAACGTGATTGTGAGTCACAACATACATACAGGCCCTGTCCCAATACTCGCACTTCCACCCTTGTGTCCCTGAATTGCGCATTCCTGTTGATGGGTTAGAGTGCGTAGTGTGTCCCAATTCTCCAGAGCGGTCCTTAGCCCCGCCCCCTTTGTGCCCTCAATTCACACATACTTCGGTGAAGACCGCATCTAAGCAGACTTTGCCGAAGTATATTACCCACAATTCAACGCTGCAGATTACGTTCTGAGCAAAAACCAATCACAACCATCAACGTAATCAACCATCAAATCAGAATAATAAGAACTGCGTAACCTTTAGACAGCAAGCCGACAAATATTTTTTTTTTACTGGTTTTCCAGGCTCAACATTGTAAGATACCACTGGGTTCAGTGTGAGTCTAGGCAGTCAGTAGACTATAACACTGAAGCTACCTTTCAAACAAACACTGACACGGTGAGAGTCTGGTGTATAAGCTTCCTGCATTTCTTCTCCTCAAAACAATTGCATGTTGCAGTTTTAAATAGTTTTTTTAGAAGCAAGACTGTGAAAACATCGCTGGTTCCCACCCTTTTTGATGTTGCAGTTTACGGTGCAGAGGTGCAAGTCCATGACGTAACCCCTACTGCTCCAATTCTCCAATTTTGCACGCTTGTAACCTGCGCACTTCAATCCCTACATGCACTTGTACAAAGTACATACTTCATAGAGGGGCGTAGGGTGTAGTGTGGGTATTGGGACAGGGCCACAGTGTAGCAGACTAACCCAAAGGATCATGCAATTTTGAAGTGGAAGGAAAGGAAAATACCTACAGTTCAAACTCATTCTACTAATAAAAATCTGAAAAGTGCGTCTAAGTTTATATTCACCCCCATTACTCTGATGCCCTGAAATAAAATCCAGTGCAACCAATTGTCTTAGTTGTTCACCCACTTTGTAGGTAAAGTCAACCTGTGTGTAGTTTAATCTGTAAATGCAGCTGTTCTGTGAGGGCCTCATATGTTTGTTAGAGGATAGAGGTGAACGGCATTCCAAACACCAAACAGCATCATGCATACCAAAAGAATGCAACAGATGTTAGGGGGTTGTGAAGACTTTTAAAGCAGGGTTAGTTTGTAAAACAATATATTTTAGTTTGTAATAGTTTGTAACAATATAACCTTTGAAACTCTCACCTGAGCACCTGAAAATGAAAAGTGCATGGCAAACCCACCATGATTTGGCCATCCCCAAAAATGGATAGGAAGTGCAAGAGCATTAATTAGTAAGGAAGTCAATATGCCCATGATAACTCAGGAGCAGCTGCGAAAATTCAACGCTCAGTTTGAGAACTTTGTTGACAGGATGACTATTAGTTTGCCATTCCACAAACCTGACCTTTTACAAGAGGGTGGCAAGAGCAAACCAATTTCTAATAAAAACCTTGAGAAGGTGCCATGAGTTTAAGCAAATGTGCACAGAAAACATGAAGAAGATGTTCGTGTCAGATGAAACCAAAGTTGAACTTTTTGGCCTACATGTAAAATGCCATATGTGGTGGAAAACCATGAGGGGCCATTAGGGACATTATTTTGAATTTACTCACACACTCTACTGAAATGTTACATGCTTTTACACACACTACTAAAATGCTCTTACACGCACTACAGAAATACTCGCATACACGCTACTGAAGTTCTCTTACACACACTACTGAAATACTCTTACACACACTATTGAAATACAATTGCACGCACTACTGAAAAACTGTCATACACACTACTGAAATGCTTTTACACGCACTACTGAAATACTCTCATCCACACTACTGAAATGATCTCACACACACTACTGAAATACTCTCATCCACACTACTGAAATGCTCTCACTCACACTACTGAAATGCTTTTACACGCACTACTGAAATGCTCTTACACGCACTACTGAAATGCTTTCATACACACTACTGAAATGTTTTTACACACACTACCAAAATGCTCTTACACGCACTACTGAAATACTCTAATACGCACTACTGAAATACTCTCATACACATTAATGAAATGTTTTCTAATTATTTCAGTGGAAATGGAAGTGTTTCAGTAGAAACAGAAGGACGTTGCATCCTAAACCCTAAACCTACAATAATAATACATTTTCTAGTTTTACAATTTAATAATGATATTAAAATGTATATTTAATACAATTTACCACACCTTTTATAATTAAGGATGGAAACATCACCTGTCTCCATTGGTCTTTGTTTGCCCCTTTTACATATTCCTGATGGCTTATAAGCTTGTTTTCCTTAAAATGTTCTTGTTTATTATCTTTTCATTTTATTCTCATTTATAAATTAGCAATTTACATTTTTCTAAATATTTTTTATGTTCATAGATATAAAAAAAATAACACTGTAAATAAAGTAAATTAATAATAACAGATCCCATTTAATTACATTTATTGGTAAAACCTTTAACAACTTAAACACTAACATTTTTAAATTCTGATCAAAGTTTAAATACATTTATTCATAGAGCATAAAACTAATACACTAGTAGTTGTGGTTTTTTGTGTCATTCTATTAATACCTGTTTTTGCACATTTACCTTGCTTATTTACTTTGCTAATTCTTTGATTGAACCTTTTTTATAACTGTCTGCACCCTACCTGCTGCTGTAACAAATTAATTTCTCCATTGTGACAACAATAAAGGCAATCCTATCTTATCTTAATAATAAAAATAATAATATATAAATAGACCAAACATTAACCGTTAAATCTGACTGAATTATACTCAATGGCCACTTTATTAGGTACACCTGTCCAACTGCACGTTAACACAAATTTCTAATCAGCCATGGCAGCAACTCAATGCATTTAGGCATGTAGACGTGGTCAAGACGATCTGCTGCAGTTCAAACCGAGCATCAGAATGGGGAAGAAAGGTGATTTAAGTGACTTTGAACGTGGCATGGTTGTTGGTNTGAGTATTTCAGAAACTGCTGATCTACTGGGATTTTCACGCACTACCATCTCTAGGGTTTACAGAGAATGGTCCAAAAAAGAGAAAATATCCAGTGAGTGACAGTTCTGTGGGTGCAAATGCCGTGTTGATGCCAGAGATCAGAGGAGAATGGCCAGACTGGTTCGAGCTGATAGAATGGCAACAGTAACTCAAATAACAACTCGTTACAATCAAGGGATGCAGAAGAGCATCTCTGAACGCACAACATGTCAAACCTTTAGGCAGATGGGCTATAGCAGCAGAAGACTACACCAGGTGCCACTCCTGGCAGCTAAGAAAAAGGAAACTGAGGCTACAATTTGCAAAGGCTCACCAAAATTGGACAATAGAAGATTGGAAAAACGTTGCCTGGTCTGATGAGTCTCGATTTCTGCTGCGACATTTAAATGGTAGGGTCAGAATTTGATGTCAACAACATGAAAGCATGGATCCATCCTGCCTTGTATCAATGGTTCAGGCTGGTGGTGGTGGTGTAATGGTGTGGGGGATATTTTCTTGGCATACAGTGGGCCCCTTAGTACCAATTGAGCATCATGTCAACACCTCAGCCTACCTGAGTATTGTTGCTGACCATGTTCATCCCTTTATGACCACAGTGTACCCATCTTCTGATGGTTACTTCCAGCAGTATAACATGCCATGTCACAAAGCACAAATCATCTCAGACAGGTTTCTTGAACATGACAATGAGTTCACTGTACTCAAATGGCCTCCACAGTCACCAGATCTCTATCCAATAGAGCACCTTTGGGATGTGGTGGAATGGGAGATTCGCATCTTGGATGTGCAGCCGACAAATCTGCAGCATCTGTGTGATGCTATCATGTCAATATGGACCAGACACTCTGAGGAATGTTTCCAGTACTTTTTTGAATCCATGCCACGAAGGATTAAGGCAGTTCTGAAGGTAAAAGGGGGTCCAACCTGGTACTAGCAAAGTTTACCTAATAAAGTGGCCAGTGATTGTTTATCTGTGTTTAACGTCCACTCATTGGGGAAACCCAGTGAGAGTTTGAAAACGATGTGCCGGGAGTCAGACGTTCTCCCCAGGTATAGCGAGCCTCAGCCGCTCGGTCAGCTGATAGCTGGTGAGGCAAGCCGGCTGTTAGTGCAGCTGGTGCGGACATTTTTGAAGACGTCGCAGCACCTTTGTAATTATGCTATTTCTTGGTAAATGGAGCATATATTTCAGGTTTACACAACCACATTCTCCCCTAAAAACATTGTAAAAGGTATTGATGTTCCACAGAAAGCTTAATATATCCAACTTTATTCACAGCTTTTCTCTATCCTCTGCCATTACTTCCATTTCAACAATCTGCTTTTACCCACAATGAATCATGTGATAGGGTGGGCCACGAAGTATACACTGGACACATCCTTCATATCTGGAGAATAGAAGGACGCATTTGTTGGCTCCCTTTGGAGGAGCCTTCGAATTTGAACAGCCTTTGTCGCATTGCTGTGATGTAATCAGCCCGCAAATGCCACCTTAGAAGGACACAGCCTTTCGTCTCTCCTTTCCTACTTAAACAACTTCCTTTTCTTCTGAAATGCCTTCCTTTTCTACTGAAATGTCTTCCTTTTTTACTGAAATAATTTGAAAACATTTCCGTAGTGTGTATGAGAGTATTTCAGTAGTCCGTTTGAGAGCATTTCAGTAGTGTGCGTAAAGCATGTAGCGTTCAGTAGTGTGTATTAGACCATTTCATTTGTGTGTGTAAGAGCATGTAGCGTTTCATTAGTGTGTATGAGAGCATTTCAGTACTGTGTGTAAAAGCATGTAACATTATAGTAGTATGTGTGTGAGAGTAAATTCAAAATAATATCCCTAACGGCCCCTCATAGAAAACTATCACTTTACACCATCCTGATCACATCATAGCCATGGTGAAACTTTGTTATGCAGCATGCTCTGGGTATGTTTTTTTTTTTCAGCAGAGACAGGAAAATTTTTTTAAATAATGGCAAGATAGAGGAAAAAAAGATACAGGAAAATCAGGCAGCAACATTTCTGATACATGTAGAGCTACAGTGGAATGTTTCTTCAAAAGTTTCTTGTGTTAGACAGATCAAGGTCAAAGGTCAGCCTTTGTGCCAAGACTTGAAAATTGATTATCACTGATGCTTTTTATCCAATAAGACTGAACTGAGATATTTTGCAAAAAAAAAATATTGGGAAAATATTTTAATTCCATTCAGTTCAGTTTATTTATATAACGCAAATTCACAACACATGTCGTCTCAAGGCACTTTACAAGTCAGTTCACTCAAATCATACAGATTTCAAGTCAGGTCCAAATATTCCAATTCATCCGAACTATAAAACAGTGCAGCCAAAGTCAGTTTATTATTGGAATTGGTCAAATAGTTTTTTATCTAAGGAAACCCAGCAGATTGCATCGAGAAGGTGACTTGCAGCATTCACTCCTCCTGGACGAGCATGTAGCAACAGTGGGCAGTCACTTGCATTGATCTTGCAGCAACCCCTCTGATGCAAGAGTACTTTCTATGGGAAAGAAAAGTAAAACATTAATGGTAGTAGCCCATTTAATGGATTTAGAGAGCTAGGGTTAAACACTGAAAGTCAGGGCCAAATATATAATCTGTTTAAGTCTCCAGATGTGCAAAGCTGATTCGTGCATGCCACAAAAGCCATGGAGCTGGAATTGCAGTGAAAGCTGGTCTGGGGACTAAATATAAACACATACCATAATTTTCAGCATTTCATATGTAAAAAATCTCTTGAAAACAATGTATTATTTCTCTTCTATTTCATAATTACCCGCTACTTTATGTTGGACTATAACATAAACAACGTTTTTTAGCTAGCACAAGGGAATGTGAAATGTGTTCCACAGCTTGATGCTTGATATTAGCAGCTCTTTTAAAATAAAGTGTTTAAACTGTCTTCTTTTAAACCATATGTGGTTCTTACAAATGTGTTGAGCTGTCAAGAGTGGGCGGATTTATCCCACACAGGTTGCTGTGTTCTCAATTTAGTAAATGTCACTGTCTTCTGAATCACATCTGCTCTTCTGGAGACTTCTGAGCTCTTGAAGGATGCTGTGACAAGAAGTTAACAGCAACTACCACTCATTTGTAAATCTTGTAGTGATAACATATTGCTCTTAAGGTCTAACATGAATTTCTCACATCTTGTGATTTTCAAAAGTTTACACTGATCACCAATTGAAGTTACAGGCCTGTTTCTACAGTAATATGAATTATCTTATGTGAATATATGCATGTAATAATAGGTGTGTCTAGCAAATATATGTTTAAAAAAGAGCCTCAACTTAGTGGGTCTTCTGAGTTTACAATCTAACAATTTAAACATGCAATGATCTTAGATGTCACCAATCTCATATACTGCTTCACTGCAGTAGAAGGGCAAATTAAAGAAGCGTTTCACGGTTGATTCCAGCAAATATTGGAACAGTTACTATTAGGTCAAAATTTTCTTACTGCACATGAGCAAGGTACACGGCACACTTCAGCTTAATCCATAGGGGTTTCATTAATTCTGTTCTGTAAAAAGCAGATCAAGCTAATTTGCCCCCAACGGTCCGACCTCGCTGTTCATTAAAAGAAGCATCAGAGAGACCAATTAATCAGTGCTCCTTTAATCTGTCAAAAAAGGCCTAAGAAATGAAGGTGTTCTTCTCTTCATAGAGAAATACAGTCATCAGAGGATACAGCTTGGTTTCTAGTCACTCCTAGTCTATCCCTGAGCAAGCTAATGTTTCTGCTTTATTGCCATGATAAAAATATGACACTGCATATTTTGGAATTGGGATATATTTCTTCATAAATCATTGTGGTTTGTACAACTTTTGTATAGTCTTTTTAAATACAGGTCTATAAGGTAATTTGTTGATACTGCAACATTTAAAAGAGACATCTTAGGTTTAGCTCATTTGTTTGAATAAGCTGACCATAATAACTTACTCACTCATTTTTCTAATTGGCTAAAACTGATTACAGCAACCAGCTGTAGTCAGCTTTGCCTGGATACAGCTGACAGAGGTGTACTGTTTAAAGTACAATTTTGAAGTGATGTTTTTAACCATTGTCCTTTAGCTATTTTCAGTGGAAACATACTTTTTACTGCACCTCATTGGTCTATGGCTTTATTTCTTGTAATTTTACAAGTTGTATTTTTTGAGCACAAACCTTATGTAATGCTGTAATTAAAAGGTAATTTTTAACTAGTAGAACAGATCCTTTTCAATTTTCTCACCATAATGCTTTTAAATTTTATAATCAAAAAACAAAAGGGTTAATTTCAAAAAGAAAAAGAAAACATTTTTTTTATGTGATGATGATGATGAATGACAATATAGACTGTAGGATAGTCAAAAGATTTACTTTTAATGTGCCGCATGAACATTCAAAAAGTCCGTTTTTGCATCCATCTGCTACAAAGCAGGATTTGTTTTGTTTTACACTGAGTCAAGCATCCTCCATTGAGGACTGAACAGGTCAGCAACAGGCCTCAGCTGACCTGTTCAGCTGTTGAGATATACACCATTTATGTCTTTTTCTGGTAGCCCACTTCTCATCAGAATGCTCTGACGTGGACCTTATTGTTCTGGGTGACATCCAAATCGGCATGACATCATTTAAAAGACCCTTGAAAGCTCAGTTGAAGTTGCTGTGAGCAGGGTTTTGCTGTACTCCAATGTACAGCAATAAATATACAGTAAAGCTACAAATTATTTTTAGCATTATTATTTAATCATTTTTATTTAACCAACAAGTTTCTGATAAAATTATTATAAGCATCTTTGAAAAGATAAGAAAACCATACATGTAATTTGAAAAAATAACTTTTTATATTTATATTTTATGAAAACAAAATTATGATTGATAATCAATGGAAATTCTTGATTGGGTTTAGGTCAATCAAACCAATCTTGTAATCGTACTCGTACTCGACGTCTTCCGCTTATCCGGGATCGAGTCGCGGGGGCAGCAGACTCAGCAGAGACGCCCAGTCGTCCCTCTCCCCAGACACCTCCTCCACCTCCTCCGGGTGGAGCCCAAGGCGTTCCCAGGCCAGCCGAGAGACATAGTCCCTCCAGCGTGTCCCCTGGGCCTCCTCCCGGTGGGATGTGCCTGGAACACCTCACGCGGAAGGCGTTCAGGAGGCATCCGGTATAGATGCCCGAGCCACCTCAACTGGCTCCTCTCGATGTGGAGGAGCAGCGGCTCTACTCCGAGCCCCTCCCGGATGGCCGAGCTCNCAGCCGCTTGTATCCGGGATCTCGTTCTTTCGGTCATGACCCAAAGTTCATGGCCATAGGTGAGGGTAGGAACGTAGACCGACCGGTAAATTGAGAGCTTTGCTTTTCGGCTCAGCTCTCTCTTCACAACAACGGACCAGCACAGTAATTTATGGCTATCTCCACAGATTTCTAGATTCAGATTGAAGCCAGAACTTTGATTGGCCTACTAAACAATGGTAATATCACTTACAGTCAGAAGAAACATGTTAATAAAATTTAAGATCTGCCAGGGTATGAATCATGTTGGGTTTAACTGTATGTGTATTTTTTATGTTGGAAGAGACTCTATACATCAGAAGTACAAGCACATAATAAAAAGAAACATCCAACATTCTATTATGACATGCTAATTCAGTTTTACACACACTTCGCTGTGCTTTCTTTTCTTTTAAGTAAAAAAAAAATCTTAGAGAAAATTATTTTTATTCAGTTAAATACAGTTTTGAATAAGGATGGAATTTTTGAAACTTTTCAGTCTGGCTTTAAACAATTACACACACCTGAAACAGCTTTAGTAAGGGTATGTAATGATAATTTTTAGCAAATGACACTGCTCAGTTTGTGGTCCTTGTAGTCCTGGACCTTACTGCAGCGATTGATTCTGTTGACCACGGTATCCTCATATCGCGTTTGGAGCACTTGGTTGGGATTACTGATGCAGCATTAGAGTGGTTCCCCTCTTACCTGAGTGACAGATGCTTTTCTGTTAATGTTGGTAATTGCTTTTCTGCTTCAGCATCTCTTTCCTGTGGGATTCCACAAGGCTCATTTCTCGGGCCCCTCTGTCTTCACTATACCTGCTTCCTCTAGGTTCTATTCTGAGGAAACATTGTCTTTCTTTTCATTGTTATGCGGATAATTGCCAGATTTATCTGCCAGTAAAACCTGTTAACCCCTCCTTGAACCGCCACCTTAACATGGTGTAGGGGTTTGAGTGCTCAAATGACCCTAGAGGCTATGTTGTCTGGGGCTTAAATGCCCCTGTTAGGATCTCCCATGGCAAACAGGCTCCGGGTGACAGGTCAGACAAAGAGCGGTTCAAGACGACTTAATGAGGACTAAAAAATCGAGGCACGTGACATTGACCGGTACAGCGGCGCTTGGGTCCCACCATGGAGCCAGGCCTGGGGTCGGGACTCATCGGAGAGTGCCTGGTGGCACCTGCAGGGGAACCATGAGGACCGGTGCAAAGAGGATCAAGCGGGGGACGTAGGTGGAGACCTAGACGATTCAATCTCCGGATACTTACGCTGGCTCTATGGATGTAGGATTTCACCTCGCTGAGGGGGAAGGAGTCAGGCTCACCTCCACGCACAGCGTGGACTCTGGCCCCCAACTCCTTGAGAGAGGTTGGACTCCCTTCTATTCTGGAGTGGCCCGCAGGAGAAAAGGCAGGCTGGTGTGGGTTTGCTTGTTGCCCCCCAGCTCAGCCATCTCGTGTTGGGGTTTAGCCCGGTGGATGAGAGGGTCGCATTCCTGCACCTTAGGTCGGGGACTGGTCTCTGCCCGTCATTTCCGCCTACGGGACGAGTGGTAGTGTGATGGATACCCAGCCTTCTTGGCATCTCTGTAGTGGGTGCCATATAGTGCCACTCCCAGGGACTCTGTTATTCTGCTGGGGGACTTCAACGCCCACAAGGTGTGATTGGAAGGAATGGCCTCCCCGATCTGAATCCAAGTGGTGTTTCATTATTGGACATCTGTGCTGGTCATGGTTAGTTCATAATGAATACCATGTTCAAGCATAATGGTCTTCATCAGTGCACTTGGCACCAGGACACCTTAGGCAGGAAGTCAAAAAACAACTTTGTTGTCGTGTCTTCAGACCTTCGGCCACATGTTTTGGACCCTCGGGTGAAGAGAGGGGCTGAGCTATCCACTGATTACCACCTGGTGATGAGTTGGATCTGAGTTCGGTGAGGCCATGGAGAAGGACTAACGGTTGGCCTTGAAGCAATTTTGGCAAACTGTCCGGCACCTCCGGAGGGGCAAGCAGTGCTTTGCCAACACTGTTTACAGTGGGGGTGGGGAGCTGCTGACCTTCACTGGGGACATTGTTGGGCGGTGGAAGGAGTACCTCGAGGATCTCCTTAATCCTGTCATCACGCAGTCCCTGGTGGATGCAGAGGCTGGGAACACAGGGTTGGACTCTTTCATCACCCAGGCGGAAGTCACTGAGATGGTTAAAAAGCTCCATGGTGGCAGGGCTTCAGGGGTGGATGAGATCTGTCCTGAGTACCTCAAGTCTCTGGATGTTGTGGATAAACTGGTCCACATGTGTTCTATGGACCTGGAGAGGGCATTCGACTGTGTCTAGGAGTACGGAGTGTGGCGCCCCCTTTATTAGGGGACATCCGATCTCTGTAGTGGAACTTATAGGTTTGAACACATTTCACTGGTTTTATCCTCCCTTCACTGGCTCTTTGTGGGTTGCAGAATAGACTTTAAAGTTCTCCTGTTAACCAACAAACGCCTAAATGGCCTTTAACACATGTATCTGTCTGAATTCAACATGTTCCTCCTCCTCAGGCACTTAGATCAGCTGATCAGCTGCTTCTGGTCTTGCTGAAAACTAGGTTAAAGCTTAGAGGAAATCAAGCTTCTTTAGTTAGGGCTCCTATACTATGGAATAGTCTCCCCTCTGATATTAGACAGGCTTTTTCACTTCCTGTTTTTAAATCTCTTTCAAAAATGTATATATTTTCCCTGTTTTATTGTTCTGTGTTCCATGCGTATTTTTCTAAGCTTGTTTTTTAGTTAGTCTTTTCTGTGCTTATACCTTCTATTGTTCAGCACTTTGGTAACAACCTGTTGTTTGTAAATGTGCTTTATAAATAAGTTTGATTTGATTTTATTTGAAAGTGATCTCACACTGTCATTTTTTCTGCACTACTTTTGTCCTTTCACCATCTCCCTGATAACCACACTTGACATCATCTAGGCTGCAATGCACTGCCTCCTATGCATTGCTATGGCAGGCCCCATAATGCGGCCCGAACGGAAGAGTGTACCCACACAATATATATATCAAAACGTGCGGCTCGGTCTCGGGAGGTGTGCTATTACTTTTGGTGTCAGTGTGAGTTACCATGTTGAAGTAGTACCCCGAGAACCGAAGCCTAATATCATTAGTGGAGAGTGTTGGGCAACACAAATCACCACCCAGCCAGAACAAAGTTCACTGACTGGTTAAACAGAATTTAACAAAGCCTCGAGGAAGATTCATTGTCTAGATGAATTTTAGTATTCTAGGTACTTGAATCATTCAAAGAATTGTTTTAGCCCTAATTTTGAGTGTTGCTGATTACATAACGATACTGTTTCCACACACGTACTTGTTTATTATTAATTTCTCAATATGTGGGCAGGCATGGTAAAAATAAAGTGCTTTCTTTTTCGTGTATAGCTGATGTGGCCTTTACTAGTTTCTAAAGGAATTACATCAAGCTTTAAATGGTAAATGGCCTGAA
Organism: Characodon lateralis; assembly: GCA_036250325.1. Classification (NCBI taxonomy): domain Eukaryota; kingdom Metazoa; phylum Chordata; class Actinopteri; order Cyprinodontiformes; family Goodeidae; genus Characodon; species Characodon lateralis. The sequence goes on from JAHUTJ010050780.1 coordinate 13,562, forward strand.
CTTATATAGTGCCTTTCCAGTCATACCGACCACTCAAAGTGATTTACACTAGAGCCACATTCACTCAATTGCACTCACAAACACGCACACATTCATACACGGATACACAACTACCTCCTGCCACATGTCGATGTGGAAGTTGGAATCAAACCCACAACTTTCGGATTGCAAGACAACTATTCTTCCCACTATGCCACAGTCACCTTTAGGTGTACAAAGCCACAACGGATTCCAGCATGTCATTGTTTATTTACCAACGTTGAAACAGAGAAGAAAGTTTTCTTAAATATAAACACACCTCAAACCTCCTAGAATTTAAAGGGTGTATACAATGGTTATAACTGCAACCAAGTTACCTTTAAAAATCCTACAACACTAGTCCCTGAACTGACAAATTTTCATTAAAATACCTGTTCAGAAAAGGCAGCAATGACATCCATAAAAGCAAAACTGTTTTAAAGCTGATTAGCATTCAACTATTCCCATAAACCTCACTGAACCATGGACTATTTTATATAGAAAATGTTAGAAAACATTTTAGAAAAGCATGAAGGGGGTTGAAAGGAAGTAGAAAACAAGAAGTCATGGTGGTTGTGACCCTTACTTGGCAACTGCAGAGAATCAGCGCTGTCAATAAGAGGTCTGGTCAGGTCCAGGTCAGGCTTGTTGAATCAAAAGCTCTTGGTGTTTGTACGTTGTGATCTGAAAATTCTGCAGGTTACACCAAACTTCACCCTGCTTGTCATCAATAGACAGACATGTTTCTTTGTTAGTTAGCAGGCTAAATAATGATATACATTTGGCATCTGTAAATACAGAGAGTAAAATGAATTGATTCCTGCCACTGACCTGGCTTCCAAATGGGAAAATATGTTTTACATTTATGTCACGGTGGGACAAGCTTGCTATTAAAACATGGTCAAAGAACATCGTCTTCCTTAACGAAAGGAAAATAAGTTCAGGGCCCAGTTGGAGCTCTTTGAGACAATGTTTGAAAAAGATAAAATTGAGACAAAGACAGAATAATTTATGGGATGGAATATCAGAAGCAATGTTTCAGAGACTAATAGTTTTATCATCTTTTATAGTTTTTAACTCAGAGAGAATATGCAGCCGGCATGTGTACATAAACATAAGTACATAGACTTGGATATTAAATTCTCCTTTATTTAATTGACAGTCTGGTTTTCAGATTTGGCATTCTGACAAACACCTGTCAAACTGAAGACAGTGTCTGTATATTTGAGAATCAGAAAGGTTCATGGTATTTTAGATCTAATCAGCCCCACCAAGTTTGGAAGTTTGGATCTCTTATTTGCTGCATTTTCAGTATTTATTTTACACTGTGAAGCAGTGTAATCTATTTATTTTCACATAGTATCAACAAATGATTCACTTCTGTACTCCCGAACGGAGTCTTGAGTGCATTTACCAAATCCACTGCTATGCCTACATCAAGTGAGGGGAAATTGGAGGGTGTCCGAAAGTACCTTTGCATCCCCAAGGAGTGTTCTGAAAGTTGCAAGAAGACTGACAAAGCTGAGGTCTACCTGAGACAGTAAATAATAGCGCCAGTGTTTATGGCTTGCCATCTGTCTCTGCAGACTGTTATCTCTTTTCTTATGTTTTTAACGGTTTTTATCAGAGACATAAACTCAATATTGGTGTAAGAACATCAGCCACTGTTAGGTCTTCATTTATCTGCCACCAAGCTCACCTATTTTATTTGCAATGAGAACAGCACCAAGTGTTTTCCTCCACTGGCCATTGTATCTGCCTGCTCCATAGTGCACACCTGTCTGCCCAGAGACATTGCCACAGACGTTAGGGAAGATGCACAGGACGGCTGGTGAAGCTGAAAGCCTGCCTTGCACATTTTCCAGTGACACGATTTATCCATCGTTTTTCTGGCACCTTGTGTCCTGTAGTGCCCTATTTAGCTCCGCTGGTGGGCTCCGGTGTCCAAGGTGGTCACCGCTGTTTTTCCAGGCTTAGGAATTGTGAAATAAACTCAATAAACTTGCTACCACTGGTTTGGGCACCTTGGTCATCTTCTCACACTGTGCAGCCTATAAGGATAGCCCTCCTAAATGCTAGACCACTAGTCAATAAAGCTTTAATTTTGAATTACTTTTTTACTATGTGTGACTTGGATTGTGTGTGTGTGAATGAAATCTGGCAGAATGTCAGTGGGTCCAGTTGTTTCTTTGATCTTTTACCAGCAGACTGTTCATATTTTAATGTCCCAAGGACTTCTGGACGGAGTGGTGGGGTAGCAGCTGTCTTTAAGAAGAAGTTAATCTGTAAACAACTTTATTACAGCTTTGAACTTTTGTCGTTTGAGTTGGGTCGTTCCCGCCTGACTATGTGCAGGTCTGTTTACATACCTCTGAAATATAATAAGGATTTTATTAGGAACTTTTCAAATTTTTTCAGTGGAATTATGCCAATGCATGATCATGCTTTACTTTTTGATGACTTAAACATGCATGTGTACTGCCTGAAAAAGCCATTGGTAAAAGATTTTCTTAATCTTTTACATTCTTAATCTTGTTCAATCTGTGTCTTGTCCAACACAAGAACATGGTCACACCCTGGACCTTGTGTTATCTTTGGTTTACTGGTTTTAAACATTTTTTTTGATCATTGTTCTGTTGAGTTTGAAACCTGTTTGCACTGTTGTCATTCTAAACATTTCATTCTGACACATCATCACATTTTTAACACAACAGCTGCTGTACAGTTTTCTGTTGTTTTCAACAAGGCTTTAGAACTTCCAACTGGTTTTAATACCAATGAGATCTCCTCTAATTTTTCTCTTCCATGTCGAATGGTTCTGAAGTATTTTTTAAAATCTCATGTAAAGAATCTGGGAGTGATCCTTAATTTAAATTTTAACCTTGAAAAAGTTCTGTTGTAAAAGTATCCTTTTTTAAACTGAGACTTTTATCTCAAGTGAAACCATACTTATGTTTTAATGTTTTTGAATGGGTGATTCATGCCTTCGCTAGCTCCCAACTCGATTACTGTGACACTCTTTATGTTGGTGTTAGCCAGGCCAGTCTCCCACGACTGCAGTTAACACAGAATGCTGCAGTTCATCTCTTAACACAAACAAAAAAACATCAACATTTCTTTCTAGTTCTCGCGACCCTTCACTGGCTTCCGGTTTGTTTCAGGGTTTATTTTATAGTTTTATTGTTTACCGGTAAGGTCCTCAATGGGCAGGCTACTGTATACCTGTATAATCTCCTGCAGCACAGTGCCCTCCAGATCTCTTAGATCTAATGATCGAGACTGGTCCACAGAGGTGATCGGGCCATTTCTGTTGTAGCTCCTAACTGTAGAACTTACTCCCTCTTCACATTAGACAAGCTTCAATGCTTGGTGTTTTCAAATCTCTTCTAAATACACACTTGTGTAGGTTTCAATCCTGTTTTCAGGATTTCTTCCATATCTTCCACGTCCTTGACTGACATCATTGTCAGACACACAATCCTCCACTTTTGCCAGGAGTCCATTGTGTATCCGTAGAAGAATGTCCCATCTGGACAAGAGCGCTCTCCCTTACCCTGTCTTCCAGTCGAGAAAATTGTATCAATTGCGTTGAGAGACCAGCTGAACAGATCAATAATTCACAATTCGGGAGATATACAAAGAGAGGCTCTGAAAGAAGACAAAACACAGAGCAGAAGCAGGGCAGGCAGGGGAGGATGTGGGAGACAGGAGAAAAGCGTCCTACTCCACCTAGAGCAGAAACAGAAAAAAAACACAAAACACAAAGATAAAACCAAGATTAGAAAGTGTTTGCTTTAAATATGCCGCTAAGGAGCCCGAATCAATAGAGGGACATTTACAAGACACCAAGAGAGACACAAAGACCATCACTCCTGTTTTTTTATCATTAAAATTAAAGAAATGTATGGGCATCCAGGCATCGATATCTTCAAGACACAATAGAAGCGGTTTAATGGAGAGGGCTTTTTTTCTTAACGGCAGAATCATTCTCCTCACTTGACTAAGGGCTTGAAAATAATAAAATTTATAGTCATTAGTATGAGAAATACAGGGGTTGGACAATGAAACTGAAACACCTGGTTTTAGACCACAATAATTTATTAGTATGGTGTAGGGTCTCCTTTTGCGGCCAATACAGCGTCAATTTGTCTTGGGAATGACATATACAAGTCCTGCACAGTGGTCAGAGGGATTTTAAGCCATTCTTCTTGCAGGATAGTGGCCAGGTCACTACGTGATACTGG